>JAQQZZ010073521.1:21951-37232 GCA_030265115.1 Mopalia vespertina
AGCCTTATGTAACTATCACTTGTTCAGCCTTATGTAACTATCACTTGTTCAGCCTTATGTAACTATCACTTGTTCAGCCTTATGTAACTATCACTTGTTCAGATATGATGGCCCCATGGAATGGATTAATTTATGAATCTATTTCAGCTACTTTTTGTTTTATTTACTTAAATTAATTGTATATGACTTAATATTATATTTAACATGCATTTATATTTGCAAATGGTATACATGCTCTAGGAGCACCCAGAATTGTACATATATTGTTTGCAGGCATGTAAGAATATATTAATTTACCCTTACTCGTTCATAATTCAACGTCATTTAATTTATATTACTGGATTGGGTAACCCTTTAAGGCTCTATTCCGCCCGTTAATATTGTTCAAATGCATCAGGTAATTTGATAGTATTTGTGGTGAATACATTTATATGTTGCTGACCTGCTTAAGAAAATGAAAGGGAGGAAGTGTGGTAATGGATATTGTTGGTGAGCCCATCTACAACAGTCGAACATACCAGGGCTGTCACAGGTCGGCCACGCTTGGTCCAAAGAGTTGGACCCACCACAAGCTAGGCAGGTCTGCATATATAAGAGCGACGCTAGGGAAGTCGGGGAACACTGGACGAACCTCCGGCAGTCTGGCTTATTGGCAGCGGATGCCATACACCACGCAAACCTTGTAGCTCACCGTCGACCAGTTCGTCCTCAAGGACAGTCGGACATACACTTGGAGCACACTAGAAGCTCCAACAAGCCAGCAGCAAGGTCTGGGACGAATCCCTACACTCCTTGACACAATGGCTCTTTAAGTGTTCTTTAGAAAGGATGGTTCTATACGGAACCAGGATGATTCTATATGGAACCATTACGGCAAAAACGGTTCTTTGATATAAAAAGACAGTGTGTCAGCCTACCAGCTGATCATGTTATGCGTTATCCAAGCCTTTCTGAGAGGGGTCGGGCATTCAACTACATCAATGATCCCCTTCCCAAATACATTGGGGAAGAATTTTCTGAAGTCTAAGAAGAAGAGTCCAAGCATAATGGCCACGCCATCGTACATGACTGGATCGGGAAGCATTTCGCTTGGCCGTTGGTTTTGCCTCAAACCAGTGCTGATGTGGGGTCAGGTCAGCGATGAGCAAAGGTTTGGCTGAATGCTGAGTTCGATACTGGTGATTTTCGCGTCACAATCGGCACTACCTCCCTCTATGTCCGTTAAGAGCAGCAGGACCCATTTTATGCTGCTAACCGGTAGGTTCAAGTTAGCTTTCAACGAGGAGTCTTGGTTTTTTCCTTGGAGCTTGTAAAAGCGTTGCATATAGTCATATAGGTGATTGCATATAGGTGATTGTTGACATGTCTACATACTGGCCGCCGTTTGTGGGGACCAAAACTGGGTGTATCACTTTCTCGGATCCTAGGCAGATGTTGTAAATGCGGCACTTACTTCTCGTTATGTTGTTGCTGGCGATGCATCCTCGTCGGAGGCCTAGATCACGCGGCGATAGTAGTTCACGAGGCGTTCTAACTCGATGCGTTTCCCTGAGCACTGGTAACGCAGCTTCTTGCAGCTGTCAAGAA
Organism: Mopalia vespertina; assembly: GCA_030265115.1. NCBI lineage: Eukaryota > Metazoa > Mollusca > Polyplacophora > Chitonida > Mopaliidae > Mopalia > Mopalia vespertina. Next base: position 23,539 of record JAQQZZ010073521.1, read on the forward strand.
GCTCGAAATAGAGCAGTATGGCAACATGAAGCCGATCTGTCTTTGATGTATTTGTATTGCACCGTGTGATTGTCCAGTGTTATCTTTAAATGTTGCCAGAGGTTTAAAGGGTGATTGTCTTCGCATATTAAGCTCAGAGGTACAAGAAGCGGCTAATTCTGATCAGGCATGCTACGGTGGTTCGTCATCACGAATGAAGCGGACATTCTACGACTCACCGATAAGCTTTTGACCCGATAAAAACCATCAGGTCCGAACACACGCCCATGCTGGCTAAACTCAGTGAATCACATTGCGCTTGATGCTTTACTCGATAACATGGATTTCAGCCAAATTTGACATTTAAGCTACGTTTCTTTTTGAAAATTCGTACAATAACTGGTGTAGATGTAGTGCGCAGGTGTAAGCAGGTCATCGTAAACAAGTCCAATCTTGTTGATAGAAGGGTTCTGTCCCTTTAATATTTTAATCCACCTATATCTCATTACTGGAGAAGAAAACTCTTCAGTTTTATATTTCTTTTTTATTGCTAGATACTATAAAATACATAATTCGTGTATTTGAGATACTTTCGTTTGATATCTATAACCCTGTCGACAATTCACGCCGATAGTGTTTAACATGTGTTGTTGTTGTTGCTGGCTGACCGATTTTATTTCGATAAGAGTGTTAAATAAAAAAAATTAAAAAAATCTGAGGCGGGCAAACTATTTCAATGGGTTCTCTTTATCAAGGAAATCAAATAAAATTACTTATTTTGCTTTTAGAAAGGCGAGACAACCAAGTATAAATCTAGTCCTATACATTTTGCATGTAACCAGAAAGAGGCGTGGCACCGGTAGTCGAAACCAAAACGAGTCCTTAGCGAGACTTCGGTCCCCTATTACCACTAAGGCACGGCCGCGGGCCTACTGATCGATAATACTGCTGATCTGGGACCGATTCACAACGCCTTCGCAACGATACCTGAATAACTGTTTTGTTATAACGATCATAAATGTTAACAGTTCAGAACAAAGGACTTCATGTATCCAGAACAAAATAATAAAACCTGTCTCTTGTCTTTTAGTTACATTAATAAGCCGGCGAACAAGACACAACTGTTTTCCGCTAAATTGTTTAAGAGATTTTACCTGTCTAGTATACTCGAATCCGTAGTCAATCATAAACGATGATTGATCAATACACACACCATATGGATCCGAAAGTCGAGAAATGTTGACCTACAAAGACAAAAGGCATGACATTTTCGCTTAAAACCTAATTAGACCATCAAATATAAACACACTGACAATAGACAGCTTAACATGTTTATTTTGACAACGTTTGGAGCGATATCGACATATACATGAATAAGACCGATATCGAAATAACCATGACTGAGACCAATATCGATATAGACATAAATGACAACCAATATCGAGATAGACATGACTGAGACAGATATCGAGATAAATATGACTAACAACCAATATCGATATAGACATGACTGACAACCAATATCGAGATAGACATGGCTGAGACAGATATCGAGATAAACATGACTAACAACCAATATCGATATAGACATGACTGATAACCAATATCGAGATAGACATGACTGAGACAGATATCGAGATAAACATGACTAACAACCAATATCGATATAGACATAACTGACAACCGATATCGAAATAGACATGACTGAGATCGAAATCGAAAAATGACATGACTGAGATCGATATCGGGATGGACATGATTAAGGCCAATATCGAAATAGACATGACTGAGATCGATATGGAGAAAGACATGACTGAGATCGATATCGGGATGAACATGACTGAGATCGATATGGAGAAAGACATGACTGAGATCGATATCGGGATTGACATGACTAAGGCCGACATCGGGATAGACATGACTGAGATCGATATCGAGAAAGACATGATTGAGATCGATATCGGGATAGACATGACTAAGGCCGATATCGAAATAGACATGACTGAGTTCGATATCGAGAAAGGCATGACTAAGATCGATATCGGGAGAGACATGGCTGAGATCGATATCAGGAAAAACATGACCGAGGCCGATATTGTGATAGACATGACTGAGACCGATATCGGAAAAGGCATGACTGAGACCGATATCGGAAATAGACATGACTGAGATCGATATCGAGAAAAACATAGCTGAGAGCGATATCGAGAAAGACATGACTGAGATCGATATCGGGATAGACATGTCTGACACCGATATCGGGATAGACATGACTGAGGCCGATATCGGAATAAACATGACTGAGACCGATATCGGAATAGACATGACTGAGACCGATATCGGAATAGACATGACTGAAATCGATATCGGAATAGACATGACTGAGACCGATATCGGAATAGACATGACTGAGATCGATATCGTGATAGACATGACTGAGACCGATATCGGAATAGACATGACTGAGACCGATATCGGAATAGACATGACTGAGACCGATATCGAGACAGACATAACTAAAACTGCTATCGATATAGACATCACGAAGATCAATATAGGCATAGACATGACTGAGACCGCTATCGCGGTAGACATGACTGAGAACGATATCAAGATTACATGACTGAGGGCGATATCAAGATTCCAAACGCAAAAAAGTCATTTTGATTGGAAAACACAGGTAAAAACACATGTCTATTAGGCCAGCTAGAGGTCGTTATCCATACAGTTTTGCCGTATATGTCATACCGTTCCATTTCTTTTTATCTACATGCATATATATTTCGCTAAGTTAGCGTCCCTATGTCCTGTTGTGAAGGGTTTGCATACTTACAGTCATTTCTACTTGAGTACATCAAGTGGTAGGTATAGTTGTTCACTTACGTTATTTGACCAATCAAGTCACAGTTGCTCTTCATTGATTGGATGTAACATTTCCCGCAAATCTTTGCTTGTCATGGGAATTTTCTTGGGAGATGAAGATCCGATTTTACACAAGTTGGAGACCATATTTTAAGGAAGCAGGTAGTGGGGAAACTTTGGTTAGGTATTTGGTATGCTAACGTTATCTTTAGGCGACATTGGGTTAGATCTCGTGAGTACTATCTAAACTTTGTACACGTATAATTATTGCATTATATACATTCATTTCAATTCTGTTCTTGTGTGTTGATTTCTCTCTAGAGATTCGCAATTAGTTACATGATCCACAGCTAACATTCTTAACGAATCGAATTAAACGGGAGATCTTATAGCTCTCAGTTGCGGACTTATCATTATAAACACGCTTTCTAGTTATATTGATGTATAATAAAAACAAATTGTATTTTACAATGTACCATTTTCACACCGATGTCGATTTCACTTCCGGCTGAAACGAAGAGACCATCCAATGCAGGGAACGGCATAGCGGTGGGATGAGAAATAGACACCCTAGCACCGTAACCAAGGGTAATGCCAGGTATGAATTCATCGACCTCTAGGAAAAAAATCAGTTGAAGACCTAGAACCAAGATGCAAGAAAACAGAACACTGTTAAATAAGGTAAACATGAATTTTCAAATTAATTTGAAATGTGTCGCAGAACCAAGAATGCACCCGCCTCATGATCTTTAATAATAGTTCATAACTGACAATTGATAATAAAGATTCAACGCGTGGACGTCTAAACAATGCTACAATTCAGAAAACTTCGCTACTTTATGTTGTTGTGTCAATAAGCATGCAGTTCGGGGAATTTTGTCTCAGTGTTTGACGGACAGCGTGTTGTGTAAAGAAGCAGGCAGTTCGCGGGATTGGTTTTCCCACTGTTTGACGGACAGCATGTTGTGTAAAGAAGCATGCAGTTCAGGGATTGGTTTTCTCTCTGTTTGACGGACAGCGTGTTGTGTAAAGAAGCAGGCAGTTCGCGGGATTGGTTTTCTCTCTGTTTGACGGACAGCGTGTTGTGTAAAGAAGCAGGCAGTTCGCGGGATTGGTTTTCTCACTGTTTGACGGACATCGTGTTCTAACCTAATCTAATCAACAGTTAGATCTTAAACAAAAACAAATTAACCAAAAGAACATCAACTTATTCTATTAGTTTATATGCTTGGCGTAATTGTCACGTACTCAAAACTAATTGGCTTATTTTATGGCTACCAAGATAACTCAAAGTGTTTTAATAGATTATATTTCTATTGTATGTATATATGGCAGCAAGCAAAATTTCCATTCCCTACAATGAAATAAAGATATATATATATCATCACTTTAGGGGGTTCGACTTTTTTAAAGATTTCCTTTTTAGGATTTTATCGAGTGTTCAAGAAGAAGAAAGGTGGTCTTTCCATACCATATCATTTCTGTCTCTATAACATTGACCATCACTCAATAAATATTCTTACAAATAGTTTTACAATAAATGTCAATTAATTAAGAGAAATGCCGTGTTTGTAGCAATTATTATGAATATTAACTGAATCGCTGTTATAGAGACGTAAAAGGTCCAACTTTGAGTTACCAAATTGAGTTTACCGAAGTGGCTCTTATTCCACCCAGATTGAAGCTGTCCACACACTCATCATTTTGCATCACTGTTGACTACTCTCTATCTTCTACCGGATTCACTTTATTTCTCCCCCTTATACTCAGTCCATGTCTGAACAGAATTGTCAGGCCAGCCAATCGTGTGTTTTGTAGTCTTATCAACGTTAAACACTAACGATTTACAGGCCCTCCAACGATTGTTGTTTTTTGGGGTTAAACGCCGTACTTAAGGTTATTTCACTCCCATGACGGCGTGCCAGCCCAACGGACGAGTGAAACCACCCCTGGCACAACTGGCAGCAAACAAAAACATCACAGGACAAAATACAGGACACTCACAGGACAATACAAAGACATCACAATCATATCGGCTTCCTGTTCCTCTTATAGCTCTGAAAGCACCATGAAGCTCCCTCCAACGAAATGTCATCTTACAATTTCGGCCTGTTCTATTTGTAAATAGGAAAAAACTGTCAAGGCACACCGCGCTGGAGTTTTACGGTCACTCCAAAAAATCATCTGTGCTTAGTTGCGAGGAATTGAATTGCATATGCGAATGGTAAATGATATCTTACCGTATTCATTTCCACGTCTGTATGATTGTCGCAGATTATCCATACGCACCTTAGCTTGATTAAAGGAATAGCAAACACCATATGTGTCTGACAGAAAGCTTGTGAAGTTTCTACAAAAAATTAAATGAAATAGACAGATCTTAAAGGTAGATTGCTGCATATATATATATCCCACCAGCCACGGCTACTGTTCTCACTTGGGTTAAGAAAAATTGGCATGAAAATGACCGGTTTAAGTAATATTTCTTCAGATTTGTTTAAATTTTCACACAAATAAAGTAAAATATAAACATACCGGTATTTCTTTATTTGACCTTGTCTGACAAATTACTGTTTTTGATATGTTGTATTTTACCAGTGGATCAACATAGATGAAGTCAGCCTTAGAGACCAAATCAATGAGAAGTTTTGGACTGTTTGGTGTCTAAAACTGGCTCGTGAGCTGGCCATTTTGTTTTGGTTGATCAACGTTTCCAGATAGTCCTTGAACATTTAAGCAGTTTCCATTCTTGTTCAGGCCACCTCCACAAAATGTCGTTTGACGAAAATACATATCGCATGATAAAGAAACAACCTATTATTCAAATCTGAACATCCATTTGTAGTCCAATATATTTTGTTCCTCCCTCAACATTTGTGAAAGTGATCACAATTGCTGATCTTCTATCTAACTGGAATAACGATGTGGAAGGCAGTGCCCAATGTCCTCTTTGATTCCAGGTGGATCACGTTGGGTTAGATTTAGCTTCTCCACAATTACCCCTAATTGCAGCATGCATTGAAGGAACAATAATGTCTCATCACAGAAAAACGTTTAAGACTTTATGGTTTTGTGGGTTTTAATGGTGGAATACGACTACGTTCTTACATACATCTAAACACGGCCGGCGTTATACATTAATCAGTTAATCCAGACTGCATAACATACGATATGAGTGAACTTGAAGTAATAAACGAACAGTTAAAAATTCATACCGTATAACCATGCTGTATTAAAAAAGTTAAATGTCTTCAGACTGTTTCGTTACCAGTTGTTCTAGAATAAAGTGTCACACCTGCAAATAAGCGAGAGAAAAAAATCTCTCTTCAGTTCTACCGCTAGCTTACTGATTTCTACGTCCACATTTCTTTAGGACGTTTTTAATTTGATCTCTTACCCAGTCTGGCAGGTTCGTCCTTCAATAGCACAAGATATCAACATGTCATCGAGCTGATGACCCATCTTGTACCGAGTAGTACTGAAATACAAAATTAAACAGTCCCTGTAATTTCTTTTTTTTTGTATTTCAAAGGTGTACTGTCATTCGGATGTACCGATATCGAATTAAAAGTCGCATAAAAATAGTACCTGTCAATGAATGAGGGATATATGAGTATTGAACATGAGATGATTCATCGATTTTAATTTATAGACATCCATGTGCCAGTGTTATTACTTTTTAGAAATTTAGACAGGTGAAACATCAGTTTGAACTGCTCTCATAAATGACTTATTTCAATGCACCCTATTAACACTTCTGTTCCAACTCTTAACAGCCCCGCGGAACTACTTTTTGACAAACAATGTAATGTCATCCCGATTGTCACGATTGCAATGTCGCATCCTCATCAACCATTATAATTCTTTTTTCGTTCAATCCGGTTGGATAGATGAAGATCACGTTAAAAATAGAGAAACGAATAGACCAATCAAGTGCCAGTTTACTTTTCAATTTACGTTTTGTAGCCTTGATGCTACCACGTTTTTATCGGGCTTCGTTCAATTAACATTAAACACGAAGCTGTATATTTAGGTCAGTGAAACCATACAACCTTTGCTTTTGGTCGTGAGAAGAAATCCTTCTGGGTTTTAATACCGCGGAAATGTATTTAAACATATGTTACTATATGCATGTGGAATAAAGAAAAATTGTATTCAAAGACTTATCTATGAATAATAAATCCCATGAATATCAATAAACATTTGTAGGTTTTTTATCAACCCTAGTTTCTAAGTTTTGAATTGATAAACAGTAAAGCTCACTCATTTTCTTCTCCAACGAGATAACGGAATTCTTCTCGCGTATCGAACAGTGGGCTGGCCTCTCCGCCCAAGCGATCACCAATATCCTTCTTTGGGGGACGGAAGGTTCGATTACCACCATTTTGTTGTTGTTGGTATTCGTCCACAAATCGTTTTTGTCTGGGCTGAAATTAAAATTCATTAAACATCGTACTTTTGGATTGTTTTGCAACCGTGTTTATTTATTTTATTTAATTTAATCGTACATCACTGAACACGTTATTGTGTACTACTATTTGCCCTGCTGGGAATATTAAATTCTCACATGGGCCATTAAAATATCGAATGAACATAACATGCTGCCCTTATAGCCAGAAGGCAAAATTCTAATGAAATACACGTTATACAAGGCAAACAATGTGCTTTGTGTCCTCATTAGGATAGACCCCTTGAAGGTCATGTATTTTGTTTGATGACTCTGAGAGGCTGGTGATAGTTGAATAACTTACAGCATGGACTCATGGAGTCATCGGCACTATGTATTAAAACTTGTCGAAGATCACGATTTGATTAAATATAATGCTGGCAGTAAGGTTATGTACTTATGTATTTAATGTGTGGATACATGTTTAACTGTCTGTTTGATTGGAGTATTTTTTTATATGCCTATTCATCCATTGCGTTCAGCGTATTAATCATCTTCTAGTAAATTACCAAAAGTACATTTAAGTGCTTTAAGTAGTTTGAATGTGTTATCTATTCTTTTCTCAGGCTGTTTGCATGGATATGGCGATGTAGTAAAGTATAGTAACAACTCCGAAGAAAGACAATGAATTCATTTTGACTCAACGTTTCGGTTTATAAATCAAACCATCATCATCAGGTTAATAAACCGAAAGGTTGAGTCAAAATGAATTCATTATCTTTCTTCGGAGTTGTTACTATACTTTACTATGTTAAACTCCTCAGTGGTAGTCATAATATATGAGAATCGAACCCTTACCCATATATCTATATTGAATAAAAGAAGAGACAAACGCTTGCTTGTCTCCACCTCAAGGACCTACTGGTTAAGGCGAAACTTGCTCTCTGTGTCAGGCAGGTTGTAACACTCATTGTCTTTAACAGATATATTCATTGGTTAATCTCTATACCTCTTTAATACTAATTGCTAGACTGATTTATTCCTAACCCATACCGAATGTCGTGTTGGCTACATATTTACCAATACTTTACACACCATATTGATGGTCATTACCTTTCTCTCGAGATGTCTGTAGGTTATAACACAACTCGAGATAAATGTATATTAAGAAACTTGTCTCTGGGAGTTTATCTACAACATCCCTGTGCCGGTGTGATCAATTTTTTTGTAAATTTTGAAAATGGTGAGAAAGAAAATTATACTTGCCTGCACCGTTATTAGTACAAGGACCTATGGCTAGCAGGGCAAGCGGGCTAACCGACTGAGCTACAGAGGCTCACGGCACGGGAATATATGTTATTTGTGTTAACTACCGCGGTGAATAGATAACAATTTCTTCCTATCGAACGACAGTTAATACAATATTATTGATCTTTGAAAAAACAATTGTTGAAATTGTTTCTTTCGAATATTGAATATCCACCAATGTACTCGATACGATTCAGCAACTTTTCCATAATGATTACCATTGACAGAAATGTTCTTGTCTACTTTCTGACGTCATTGTACCGTCAAGTATGCGACTCTGGTGCCCCAGTGCCTCCTTTAGGGCGCCCAATGACTCTTCTGGTAGTTTGTAGTAGATGATATTCGATTTATGGTACTCCGACTTGTTTATCAATGCTATCGATATACCACTAGAGTAAATATTAGTCTCTTTCGGGTGTTTGCTGTTTCTTGTTCTGTTTTAAACGTCACTGTGGAAATAATGTCCGCTCTTATTACTGGATTCCTGAATTGAAATTTAGTTTTAGAAGGCTAGAATGTGAAAAGCCGGTAGACGATGTGTCTTATCCGGCCATTTCCCGTCGAATTTCGGCTTTTAAGTTATATTCTTGTCTTCAGTGTTTCATAATCAATGTAGATCGAGATATCCTGCATTTTTACGAAAATGACACGATGCTCAGAGCTGTTGATAGATGGTTGTAAGATCTTTATAAACAGCAGGAATTTGACATCAATCTGTGTCTATGAGCAATATGGAATACCCAGTGTTTGAACAGCCATTGTGTCAATCAATCTCAGTAAATAAAATAGGAGTCAATATTTCGGTTTATTTTTAAACCATTGTCGATAATGGTTTAAAAATAAACCGAAATTAGAAATGATATTCAATATTTCTGTTTATTTTTAGACCTTTATCAATAATTGTTTTAAAATAAACCCAAAATTAGAAACCTTACGCATAGCTTTTGTTTGTTCGATTTGTGGCTTGACTTTTACTTTGTTAAACTGGTGAGTGTTGTTGTTGTTGTTGTTGTGGTTCAGCGGGCTCATAAATTAAATCGTAAAACAATTACAACCTCCTGATTTTAGATCAAATTTATTAAAACACAATGCTGTCAAAACGATTCATTTCCTGTTAAGAAGGACGTGCTGGTATGTAGATTTTAAATTTAACTTACCAGCTTCAGAAATTTGTCAAGAAAACGATAAAATCTTGAATGTATTTTTCATGTAGTTTGTGCGAACGAACAGGACATAAAACTTTACGAATCCTACCTTCTAGCTTAGCATCGACCCACTCGCGTTTAATCTGTGTACCATTACTCAATATACCAAGCAGCTTTTCTGGTCCGTTGTTTGTTTTTTGTGATTATTCTGTCTCATCGATGATTATGTGCCGTGTGCAAATGTAATTAAAACATATTTATTTATGGCTGCCTCTACTAACTCTCTTCACAAGGGCGCCTTTATGCTTCCATGCAGCTTAGAACAAAAACTTAACCAGTTTCTGGTAAATGATTAATGTGTTTCTGTCATATAATTTTTTTTTTTTTCTTTTTTTGTTCTTTTTAAAACTGTATGGTGCCCCCGCTATGCTGTATGGATTGTTTAAACCCTATTCCAAGTCTGAGGTCAAGGAAGTGTATCGATTTTGAATTGTTTGCTGACAGTCTACAGATGTTTGGGAGATGTCGCAGGAACCACATGAATCAAAGAGATTCTGCGATTGTATGTTGGGTTGGTTTGTTTAATGAATTACTATACTACGGCTTCTGAAGTTATTTTTACAGCGAGCAAAAATCTGCGACGGCTCTGGCGGCACGGGCTTTGCCTAGGCTGTAAAAGATTTGTCTTCGTTGCTCAACTAAGATCCTGATTTATGTCTTAAACCCCTTTAACAAAACTCTCTAGCGAATTTAAACCCTGTCTTGAAGAGGTTGATATATTCTGCTATAAATTTTTCTGGATAAAAATTATCAGAGTATGCTTGCCGGTGATGTCAGATGTTGAGACAAATAAGATCCAAACTAGGAGTCCTAAAAGACGTGACAACAAATTAGCTTTCTATGTCTAATCAGAAAGTTAAAGATGAGAGATCAATTGTATTTTACGTGGCTTGCACGGTCTCCATGTTGTCTGTAACCGGATCAATCTCAACACTCCCGAAATATAGCCGAATATAGATATAGATTTTACCATTATTATAAACTTTATTCTAAAGCAGGTGGGCTTTTTCCCCTAGATTCTTTGAAAATTCCAAGAGAATCGCCATTTGATTGGTATGATTAAGGAAATTAGAACTGTTGTTAACTCGAAGCTTTTAGAGCTTTGAACAAAGTTTTTGTTGTTTAACCTGGATTACAAAAACTTTACTTGGCCTTTTGCTATTTTTGGGAGCGTTAAACAGTTTAATAGGGGATATATCAGTGTCACACAACGATTTTAATGCGTTAACTAGTTTCGTACTTTTTTCTGTGATAGTCGATTTTTGTCCATCATAAAACCTTCTTAGATATGAATCCGTCCTACTAAACATTGAATGGCCTCAATTAAACCACTACGTTAAGGATTTTATTGAATTTTCATCAAGGGATGTGTTGTGGCATAACTTGATATATCATTATTCAATATAACGACATGTGTGTAAACATTTTCAAGTCGGCCATTTTGTTTTCCTTTTTAATATTTTAGTGATTTTTAACGAAGTGTAGATGGTTACAAAATTCATGCACACATGTTGAAGCATGCAAGCTATTGACATATGTTGAGCTCGTTGTGAGAAAAGCCTTAGCTAGAGACCCGTCCATCTGTCATTTGAGACAGGCAGATATCTAAAAATGGTTAAAATGACAGGTAGATTGGAAAAGATTGGAAAATGTAAACTTTTCACAGACAAAATTCCTCAAAATAGGGATTTATGACAGGCATATTTCTTATCCTAGTTAAGACATTGGTGGTGATTCAGTGTTTTCCACGTTGATGTTGTTTTTAATGGAGTTTTACTGATTAGTGTTTTACACCACAGTTATACCTGCGTTTAACTAATTCCACTGGTGTGATACCTCGTGGAACGAGGTTAACGAGAGCCTCAATCTATGTTTTAAATATTCTAATTGTTTTCTATAGACAAACACGTGATTTGATAGATTTGAGTCGGTCCAATTTTTTCTAAAGCGAGGTAAGCGTTGACCGCGAGACTTGATATAAGCCTATAACACTGACACTCTGCTTGAGGGTGACGTCATAAGAATTGTCTATAAACTTACAATGCAAAAATTCACGTGTATTTAACAAGGCTTACGCTGTTTGCATGAGTTATTTAAAATTGGGATAAAGTTTCTTTGTTGTTGAACTTCACTTAGCCTGATGCAATCTTTGGAAACGTTAAGCAGTCTTCATGGTGCAGATAAGATAATGGCGTCTATATATCGGCACGCATAATATCCGGACACTCATAATGGCGATCGAACTTTCCCAGATGCCATCAGTTAAACACAATTTTTTTTTCTTTAATTGATTTCGTCGAAGCTTTTTATTGAACCTTTAGTGACGCATGTTGCATAAGATGGTGTATCGTTATTCAATATAACGGCATGTGAGTAAAAAGAAGCAGTCAATTGTGTTTTCCTTTTAATATTTAACGATGTCTACATGGTAACCAAATTAAACATACTTGTTCAATCATGTTAGGTTTTAATATATTTTGTAATCGCAGTAGGTCAATTGGTACAACATTGGCATTGCTTTCAATTGCGTTTTACAAATGATTGATTAGTGTTTTGCACAGCGTTTAGCGACGTTTCAATAATGACAGTGGTGATGTAGCAATTAAACAAGATCAACGAGCGACACAACTTCAGTTTATATCACAGTTTCGTAGTTTAGCAACGGGTGTGTTATTCAATACAACGACATTTGTGTATAGACAGAACCAAGCCGGTCATTTTATTTTCCTTTTTGATGTTTAATTAATCTTTAACGATGTCTATATGTTTACTAAATCCATGCACGCACGTTGAAGCATGCAAGCTATTGATATATGTTGAGCTCGTGGTGAATCAGTGGTTTCCACGTTGATGTTGTTCTAAATGGGGTTTTAATGATTACTGATTAGGGTTTTAGACCACAGTCTTATCTAAGGACAGTAGTGTGATACCTCATGGAACAAGGCTAACGAGACCTTCAATTTATTTCTCAATGTCTTAATTGATTTAAAAGTTCCTTTACAAAATTATTGAGCGGGTGGTTGGAGGGATCTTCATGTTGCCCTGGTGCTCTCAGAGCTAAAGGGGAACAGGAAGCCGATTTTGTGGTGTCAGTATTGCGTCCTGTTGTTGTCCCGTGTTTGTCCTGGGTGTCTTTGTTTGTTGCCAGTGGCGTCGAGGGTGGTTTCCTGCACCCATTGGGCTGGCACGTCGTCATATAAGTGAAATACCCTTGAGTACGACGTCAAACCCCAATCAAACAAACAAACAAGTCCAGTATAGAAACTCTCGCGAGAAAACCATTGACTGTGTCACCTGTCATGTTAAATGTTCGAAATTAGTGTATGACAAAATATCTGTTAAAATCACTTAAAAAAACAATGAAACTCCGATGATAATACTAGAGTTATTCCGATAATATTTTATGCTATACAAGAAGAGACTGATTGATTAAGTGGTTGTGTTTTACGCCGTTCTTAAGGGTATTTCACTTATATGACGGTGGTGTATTTCAACAACAATATACACTAGCACAACCAAGACGTGAAGTGTTTTCATAATATTGTAAAGCTAATCTTCCTCCAGTGCTTGGTATAGACAACATTTCTACTCTCCAAAACAAACTACATTAAGCCAGAAGGCCTATAAACGGAGAGAAATATGCTATACGAGAATAACGTGTGTTAAAAGAAGCGAAATATGCTATGCTAAGACCTACGTTAAAAGAAGCGAAATATGCTATGCTAAGACTTACGTTAAAAGAAGCGAAATTTGCTATGCTAAGACTTACGTTAAAAGAAGAGAAATATGCTATGCTAAGACTTACATTAAAAATAAAGGAAATTTGCTATGCTAAGACTAACGTTAAAAGAAGAGAAATATGCTATGCTAAGACTTACGTTAAAAGAAGAGAAATATGCTATGCTAAGACTTACGTTAAAAGAAGAGAAATATGCTATGCTAAGACTTACGTT
>JAQQZZ010073522.1:0-21072 GCA_030265115.1 Mopalia vespertina
AATGAAAATTGGTTTTATTTTGTTTAATTTGGACTTGACATTTGACCTCAGGTTATTTCACTTATACGATGGTGTGCGAATGGCTAACATTTTTTTTTTGGGGTAAAATTAAGACTCGATCCTCGATCGGCTGGGTGTATAGACATAGAAGTTGACCTAGTTTTTTAAAAATATTTATACACGCGCTTATTTGAAGTGTTTATTGATCTGTACAGGCGAGTCTATTAATTGAACAAGTAAATGCAACATAACCGAAACCAAACTATAGACATTTTTACCCCAAAAGGTCACATTTAATAATAACTGATACAGCTCAAACACGTTTCCGAAATATCGGAAACCAGACAAAAGGCTCGTTGATACCTTAGAGTTGGAATCTCCGCAGGTAGGTTCACGAATAATGTTTAGAATGCTAAGATTGTACAATGACCAATCGAATTCTCGCGAGAGTTTCTATAGTAGACGATACTAAGACAACTCTCGTATGCTATACCAGGTCTTAGCGCATTGATTTCCGCCAAAATTTGGGGTGACGTTAGCCATAGATCAGCAATGGAAGAGGTGCAAAACAAAACGGCCCGGTGTATCTTAGAGTCAATGTCTCGACGTAGGAAGTACAATCGATTATATTTTAGAATGTACGATGACTAGAGACGAATCTAAAAAATTACGTTAAGAAATGAGTCAACTTGGCATGTGTTCGAACACTCAAACAAACCTACTCTACGCTGCTAACTACGTATCAAAAAAGGCATCATAAACGAGTAGCTAACCTAAGTATCTATATCAACTAAATAAAATTTATCAATGTCAACTCAACAAAAGTTTTCATGGACGAAATAACTACAATCAGTGATTAAAATTGTTTCCATTAGCGTTCCGAAATATTGAACTTAATTAGTTGATTGAAAAGTTTTTTTTAATCAGAATTAAGAAACATTGACCCAGATTAGTCAATTGAAATTTTTTGTCTGTCTATCAACATTCCGAAACATTAAATCTAAATTAGTTGATTGAATTGTTTTTCAATCAGTATTCAGAAACATTAACGAAATTAGTCCATTAAAAGGTTGAACTGACGATTTGCTGCAGGATGCAATCGAGAAATATTTGTCCAGCAGAAATTCGCGACGTACGGTAAATACAACCATCCAAAAGCCTGTAGTTCCACTGACGGTTTGTATTTTATACACAAGTAGTGTCATTTCGAAAACAGAAAGCTTCAATTCACTTAACGCTTGACAAATGCAGCCTACTGTGTTCGGAACTACACTATCCCCCACGTGTACTTTTTGAAGCAGTAAAAGTATTTTATATTTAATGTATCCCCTATTTAAAACATACCACGATCGATGCAATGGTAGGCTATTTCTGAAATACATTATCTTTGACTATTACAAGCACCTGAGGATATAGATGTATTGTCTTTAAAGAATTCTACGAGAACATAGTATCTTTACAACGTGAAAAGGGAGACAACTCCGGTAAGAAAGGACGATATCAAAGAATCGGTCCTCCAAAAGCGCCTCTATCGGGTTGTTTTTCCTATAGCGGATTCCTTTGTGATTTAACCTGCTTTAATGACAAAAATGAATACGACAATTTTTGATTTGTCCAAAAAACGTTTGAGTCTTGATATTTAGTAGGTCAATAACGTGTTATACCCAACGAAACGCTCGTATGTGATAGTCGATTAGTTCCAATTCTCTAAATTATACGTACTTAATAGCACGGTTTCCTACCTGTGGCGAGCATGTGCTCATATGTCTTGTCAATTGACCTGAGCCAATCGGTCAGTCGATGAATCAATCAAACAAAGCCGCAAATCAATGATATTTAGAAAGTGGCGAAAAACGTTCTAGTAGTAACGCTTTGATCCCATTTCACACAACATCGCTTCCAAACTTTCTGTGAAATAAAAAAACACTTAAACCACCTTATCAAGTAGATCACTTGTTAAATTAAGATTTAGTCCTTGTATTGCTTTGCTTTGTATTTTGTAGCGTACTATTCAGGCTATAAATGATAACATATAAACCCATATACTGATCAGAACTAATGAACGACGCTGCAAAATGAAACAGTGTCGCTTATGAGACGAAACGCCTTACAGTGACATTTTCCAGTCTTTGCGGGGATGGCGACTGTTTTATCCAATGTTTCTTCCCGGTTTCCATCGATTATCGGCAATACAAATCTCCCATATAAGCACGCTAACGTGGAAGAGATTAAAGACCCACCTGTAAAATAAACAAAGAAAACCTTGGAGATCTATTGGTGATATACTTTACCGTTGACGCTATATCGACCCATTACACATGGTTTGTTTGTTTGTTTGATTGGGCTTTGACGCCGTACTTGAGGTTATTTCACTCACATGGTTGCGTGCCAGCCCAATAGGCGAAAGAAACCACCATCAGCGCCACTGGCAACAAACAAAGACCGGACAAATACAGGACGTTATACAAATACATAACATACATATCAGCTTTATGTTGCTCTTTTGCTTACACCTTAAGAGATTGGTATATGACAATACTTCACTATCTATTTTTCGGAGGGTTGGGTAGAGCTTCCTGTTGTCCTTATGCTCTCGGGGCTAAATGGCAACATGAAGCCGATCGGTGTGTGTATCGTTCTATATAGTGTCCTGTTTTTGTCATTTATTATTTTTACTTGTTGCCAGTGTTGTCGATTTGGCTTCCTTAACCCATTGGACTGGCGCGCCGTCATGTGAGTGAAAAAATCTTAAGTATGGCGTTAAACCCCAATCGAACAAACATACTAACACTATATATTTGCGAGGACACCCGCGTTAATAAACCGGGGTAACTGTTGAGTAGGGATGCTTACATTTGACCTGGCTTGAAATGAGCTACTTCTCGACGTTTTTGTTAACTTGATTGATTGGTTAATTGATTGGTTGATTGATTGATTGATTGATTGGTGTTTCACTTACATGACGGCTGTTTATTCCAACAATAATTGACACTAGCACATTCATAAAATGTGAAGCGTTTACAATATGTTGGAAAGTTAATATTCCTCCAATGCTAAGTAAAGATAACATTGTTACTCTCCAAACAAACTACCCTTAGCCAAAGGGTATTCACCTATATGAGAAAACTGTAATTTATATTTATCGCAGGATTAAGAATAGAGGCAGAAAAAAAGTCTGAATATAAAGATTTTTGAACAAACATGTCAAACCATGGATTTTTTCACACCAAATACTTGGATAAATATTACCAAAACTTTACATGTGAATTTGAAAAGTTTGTAATGTTTATTCATATTTACGGTCTGCTGGACGTCTTGGACTTCAAATCGATAACATTTTATTGCTCTTTTTAAATATAAGAGCAACAAAAATGT
Organism: Mopalia vespertina; assembly: GCA_030265115.1. NCBI lineage: Eukaryota > Metazoa > Mollusca > Polyplacophora > Chitonida > Mopaliidae > Mopalia > Mopalia vespertina. The sequence goes on from JAQQZZ010073522.1 coordinate 3,376, forward strand.
TGACTGTCGTGTGAGGTAAATGTGGGCAATTAATTTAGTTTGTGAGTGAGAGTCATTGGCAAGATGCTGAAGATTAATGGGATTATCAATGCTCCGCAGACTCGTTATATATTTTGCTCAATTCTATACAGAAACATCTAGAACAAGGTTCGGTCTAGAGACTTTACATTTGTTGCTTTTCAAAGAGGAAAATGTGGGTATCAAAATAGATCTTCGGACTAGATTGTTGAAAATATGTTTCCCGAAAGATTAATTTGTGTTCTTATGCGATTTTCCAATGCTTTGCAGACAAAAGCCCAAATAATGGTTGTTTGAGGGTTCTTTAGAAAAGATGGAACCATTTATATGGGAACAATACGACAGGAACGGTTGGAACAGTTGCTATGAAGGTTTCATATAGAACCATAAAGGGTTCCACCAGAGCCATGACTTAAGAACCCTAAAGGGTTCCATTAGAGCCATATTTTTCTAAGACTTTAGAAGAATCTTACATTACACTAATTAACTTGTGGTTGTTTTATGAAGATTGTCAATGTTAAAAGCAGATGAACGTATTTCGGAAAAGAGTATTACATCCTGAAGTACCGTCGTGTAAACTCGATGAATATTTTACAAGGAAATGCTCGGTAAAATGTAAAGATTTTGACTTTTTGGTATATTCTTCCGTAATTATAAAAGGATATAGCTAATGTTTGGATTATTAAGACAAGCACGTCGCCCTTAAAACAACAGTAATTCACTCTTTCACTAAACCTGGGGGGAGCTAGTACGCTTCTTGTTGCCCCGGTGCTCCCAGAAATTTTAGGCAACACTAAACCGATCTTTTGTTGCCTCTCGCTGTTTGCTGTCTCGCATTGTTTGTTGTCACTAGCGTCGAAGTTTCTACGCTCGTGCTGTTTTATTAGTGATATGTCTTTAAATCGTAAGCAAGAAAAAACTGTGTAAAAATATTTATTTTTATAATAAAAATTTCCTTTATCTGTTAGATTCCTTGCCACAGATTATCATTGGGAGAGGAAAAGTTGTTTTCGTTTTAAGTCAGCTGTAACAACAAGAACAATCGACTAATTTCTTAACATGGTGTGTGACGGAGTAGAAGGGACAACGTAAGAATATTTTGCTACTTCAACGTTCCACTTTTTGGTAACCTGATTATTATGTAATTTAGAAACCCATGGGTGAAATCAACCTCTGATCGCGGGCGCCTGGGAGGAGGCTGTTGCCCTGGTGCTGTCAGAGATGAGAGGTAGTATGAAGTTGATCTGTCTGTCGTGTCTTTGCGCTCTGTGATTGTCCTGTCTTGACTTTGTTTGTTGCCAGTAGCGTCGAGGTTGGTTTTTCACCCATTGGGTAAAAATGTCAAATTTCAAGGCAAATTCAACGGAAGAAAAAAAGAAGAAATGAACACATGTTTTTTTTGTGTTAAAATACACTTTTATTTCAAAAAATGCAAAAAAATAAGTGCGGATTTACTGTCGTTTTTATTGAATTTAATTGAAAAAGTTTACAAGCATGAAGCTGGTGACAGATTTGTTGATAACGGGTTGCCACCACCAAAATCAACAGCGTAAAACTTGTTATTATGTCAAATAATTTTGCTTCATACATTTATATATTTTGAATAAATGAAGAAATAACAATTTGCTTGCCTCCACCGGGATTCGAGGCATTTATATATATATAGCTATTTTTTTCAAAATGCCAAATCTCAAGGCAAATTCAACGGAAAAAAAGAAGAAATGAACAGATGTCTTTTTGTGTTAAAATAAACTTTTATTTAAAAAAAAATAAGTGCGGATTTACTGTCGTTTTTATTGAATTTAATTGAAAAAGTTCACAAGCATGTAGCTGGTGACAGATTTGTTGATAACGGGTTGCCACCACCCAAATCAACAGCGTAACACTTGTTATTATTTAAAATAATTTTGCTTCATAGATTTATATATTTTGAATAAATGAAGAGATAACAATTTGTGTGCCTCCACCGGTATTGGAGACATATATATATTTTGAATAAATGAAGAGAGAAAAATTTGCTTGCCTCCACCGGGATTCGAACCCGGGACCTTTGGGTTACAGGCCCAACACTCTACCGACTGAGCTACATATATATATGTATAGGTCCCGGGTTCGAATCCCGGTGGAGGCAAGCACATTTTTCTCACTTCATTAATTCAATATATATATATATATCCCGATGGAGGCAAGCAAATTTTCTCTCTTCATTTATATATATATATATATAGTTTTTTAAATCTCAAATTTCAAGGCAAATTCAACGGAAAAAAAGAAGAAACGAACAAATGTCTTTTTGTGTTAAAATAAACTTTTATTTAAAAAACATGTAAAACAAATAAGTGCGGATTTGTTGTCATTTTTATTGAATTTAATTGAAAAAGTTCACAAGTATGTATCTGGTGACAGATTTGTTGATAACAGGTTGCCACCACCGAAATCAACTGCGCAATTAATGAAATATCATGCTCCATATACAGTTCCCCAATTTACTATATTGAAATATGAGTCTGAGATAATTAAAATTAAATTAAAATGCATGGTGTTTTTATTAATCGTCCCACCTGTGGCTATGTCAATAATCTTTAAAAAATATATATTGACTTATGAACATGTTGAAATGTGATAAATCTAAAAAAACAGTACTATGCCGTCTAAGGAAGAAGAACGCACAAGTGGATTTCTTACGAAATTAAGATAAGCTGTCAGTGTCTCGCGCGTGACATTACATAATTCGACTTTGTTCAGTCAATTGCTCGCGCGTGACGTCATCCAAGTTGGGCAGAAACTATAAGATGCAGAGCCAGAATAACTTGCACAAGTCACAGATTGTGAATATCCGATGACGCACAATCAGTGTTAAGTTTTTATAGCTACATCTGTATTTGCAATATAGCCCTTACAATAAAATGATGTATTTTTAAAACAGCTAGAACTTTAAATTGGGCAAATCCAGTGACAAACGCGAAAAAGAGCTGCCCAATTTTGACTTTTAATCAGATAGTCGAACGCCAGTTCACACACGAGCAGTTGCCAATGGTCACGGCTTTATGGCAAGCCACACTTTCCATGTTATGTGCGGAGATTATTTGTTAAAATTTGCGATTGTTGTACGTAATAATGAAACAAAATTCAATAGTTCGTTATCAAAGCGTTGTTGTTGTTATTAAATACTGGGGATTGGCACTTTCTTGGTCATGCCATTTGTTGTCTATAAACAAAGGAGACGTTGGATTGCCCGCCCCGAATGGGTTGTGTCTGTATAGTAAGGTAAATTGGTCGCACTCACAACCAAGAATTATCAGAAATCTAACTCATTAAACGACCATGAATGGAATATGGAATCGGGAAGAAGTATCAATGTCGTCTTGATATTCTGAAATAGAGGTTTGTTTATTTTCTGATGGATCTGTCAAATAAGTGAATTTTTGAAAACGGTTTTAGGATTGTTTCCGAAAGGGTAACTCCAAATAGATTTCGATGCTGGGGCATGCGTGTACGGTCGAAGAATGCGACTATTTCCCGCAACAGAGCCACATAAGCTACTTTCCGTTGAGCGCGGTGGGGGTAGGAAAGGATGTCGGTTTTGCTGCTCCATGGATGAAAGTAAACAATGCCAGGCCAATGAATTGTACGGATTGACGGTTGTCGTTGGTTGAGAAAGTCCAGACCAAATTGGCCATGGAAGCATTGGACCCCTCGAATTGTTCACAAACGGTTTTCCTGGCGGCGCTTGGAGTTCAGATCTACCATCAAACCGGAATATTCCTGGAGGTGTTTTTAGCGACGAGCCTTGGTAAGAAAATTGGTTCTGTAATACAGGCCACAGTCTACCTGGATTCAGCGAAAATACATCTTCTGTGCTGTAAGGATGGGCAGAGTAAGATCTACCAACTTCTGAATCAGATCTTTCACGGAACTCCCCGTCACCTCTCTCCTTCTTACGCCACTTTGCCCTTCTATTTTGAAACCAAACCTGCAAATATATGTCAAATATTCTGATTAAATTACTTACATGTTTGTAATTGGTAAACAATTCGATAGAACTCGAATACTGTGCTTCCGAAGAAACTTGTTTTTAATAAAATAAATTAATATGTGCATTTGTCTAGTCTGAGTGATTTCTATGAGTCACTTCTTCTCAGATAATAAAGATGAATTAAATTGAATTCAGTATAACATAAATGATTAGTCCGGATACGTTGTCATATCTGTGATGCCAACCTTTTAATTATATATATACCACTATATCACATTTACTATTTTCTTAAATGAGTTAAATAGATGCCGTTTTGGTGTTCCATACATTGAATGGGAAATTATAGGACTAGGATATAGGCTTGGTGTTTAACGATAATTGACTGCAAACTACGTGTCAGAAAATCTCTTTTTATTTGAATGATAAATTTTATTGGTATAGGTTAACGCTCTTGACACCTTCAGTAATTACTGGTTTTTCATAAAAAGATAAACATCCAAATTAATCTCTATTTATTCTACATGTTTTTTGTATCGCGTTTACAGCTGGAGTAATTATTCTTGGTAAAGTAAGGGGGCGAAGATCACACCCTGGCATACTCCGCATTCAAAGGTAAATTTATTCTGATAGACTCCTTTTTCATAGTGACTTGATTCCGTGTCTTTCAGAGTTTATCTCTGGATAGTTAGGTACAAAAGAGCTGTCATAGTGTTTAACTTTGGTAGTAAAGTCTATAGAAATAGACTGTCAGTCAGACTTTTAAACCTAATTGCCTTTACACGTAAGAGTGTACCGTGACATATCTGACAACAAAAATCTCTCAACTGCCTGCTGTAAATCTGTACTGAATAGATGTTCACTAATTGAACGAAATATTTGTTCAATTCTGTCAGAAGTTCTGCAGATGTTGGATTAAGGCCGAAAATTTCCAACAGATGTCAAGTCTCATAGGTAAAGATTTTTCATCGGACTCCGCCAACAAAAATGTAAGCTGGGCGTGCTAAAAATTGGCGTACCATGTGAATAAGATTATGCAATTAAATCAATGTTCATTGTCAAACTGTATATATGTTGTGGAAAATGTCTTCTGTGTATTTGTTATAATTTTTACTTATAAGAAAATCCCTGTACAAACCTATAAACGTGTCGTTCTCAGAGCGAGCGAGCATAAGTAGATGTGTGCAAAAACCAAGTGTATTTGTTTGATTTTCCACGGATGCAAAGTCAGAGTGATATACTGGAGAATACACAGGAAAATTAGCTTCCTTGTGGTGGTGAGTTATATTAAAATAATATATGAATATAAAATAGCAATGTAGGCCGGTTGTTATCGTCTCAGTAGTTAAACCCATCGGCAGCCAAGGTTCGAATCATGCCATAAGCTTTTATTCGTATATGATTTATACTAGTATTGCGGGCGATTGGGAACAACTTCCTTTTGCAAGGGCGGCGGAATAAAATCTTAAGTGTGTGTGGGTGGAGAGGGTGGTGGTGGCTAGGATCCAATTGATACCTCCCCCCCCACACACACACGGCACATGTTTTGCGCTGGTGCTCTATAGCCAATCTATAGTGTTTTTTGTATTGCGACAGTTTTTTTTTTCCTTTTTAACCCCTTGGCTGACACGCCGTCATAAAAATGAGTGAATTAACTATAAGTACGGTGTAAAATCCAAATCAAACAAACAAACAAACATACAACAAACATAATTCTATTTATTTTGAAAAGCCTATGCCATACTGAGTAAAAAAGAGGCAAAACAAAATATGTTGAAAACAGAACCGTCACATTTCCAGGCGGAAAAAGAACATATGTTTCTGTAATATTTCAGGTGCTTACCGATCGTCGTGTGTGTGCTGTTTACAGCCGAGGAGTTGAGACGTGAGCTCGCCAATTAGTTGCAATAAATACTCTAGCAGTAAATGCCCCTTTCATCACGCTATGTTCTGCCAATTAACCAGCTTTCAGCGAACGTTAGCGTCAATGGAGGTGAAACGACAAACCTTCGGATAACAGGCCAGCAAACACGAGGCAGGGAAACTTAATCCGCCCGCCTGCCCCCTGTGCTTTGTGTAAGGGACAAGGCTGCTGTGTGACTACAGGAAAGGGACGTGGTGGGCTGGGAGAAACATCGTATTACTGTTTAAAACTTCGTCCCTATGCCTTGTCCTTTAAGGCTCGCGAATACAAGATGTTTTCAGTGTTCAATTTCAAGCTCTATTCATCGAAATTGTCGTGCATTTAGTGCCTCCATTCAATTACACTTCGCTAAACTACTTTCCCTCCTACAATTGGTCTCCCCTCGAGGGTTCAAATAGGGTAAGCATAAAACCAAACACTGTAAAATGTCCTAACAAACACGTCCACTGTAATATTGTCATTTAATATTGGCTTGGGACGACGTCCATTGCTGAATAAATAAAACGAATTAAAATTTCCACTCCACACATTAAGGCTTTCATACAATTCGATTTTTATATAATTCAATTTCGAATCACTTTCGAGAACAGCTTGAGATGTTAGTAGACGGACCAAACGAAATAACTCGAACGTTTAAAATTGACGAAATACTTCTCAATCAATAAACCAATACGATGAAGCACGTAAAAGTACGTATAGATTAATAACATAAATCTTTTATTTAAACCATGTAATTCAATCCAAAATGATAAAAGTTAATAACGAATAGCATAATCTGATTTAATGAAACACAACAAACTCGACCGTATCTTTAGTCAGCATGCTATACTATAACCAGTCAACTAAAAGGCTACATTAGTTAATGAATAAAATATTTTAAGGTATGGATTAATTACCCAATTTTTTAAATTTAATGCAGATAATTAGAGAAAACCTATGCAGATATCATTGTTTACAAAAGTATAGTTAGAATAGTTTTGTGTTCTGCTTAGAATTTTAGTATTAACATTATTTTCGTTTAAGTTCTTTAAGTGGCATTTAGAAGTTTGATAACATATAACAAGTAAGAATTTCATGTGTATAACACACTTGAAAACGATCTCTGAAATAAGATAGAAACGTTGTGACAAATAAAACGAAAAAGTTGTTATTCATATGAAATTCCCACTTGTTATAAGTATTTGCGTTACTACTGGCAAATCATAAATGATCTCTCTGTGACAACTGGACCAGTCTTCAAATTAGACGAAGTGAATACACTGTTAGAAGAACGTGGTCGACCCGACCAGACAAAACCTGGTCGGACCCCGTTCGACCAGTAAAAACCTGGTTAAAAAAATCTTGCCATAACGCCCCACCAGCAAAAACCCGGTCGCTCATCTTCGGATAGAAGACCTGACCATGTTTTTCCTGGTCAAAAGTATACCTCGTCACCTCGATCTTATACTACCTGGTCACTTGTTTACCATTTTTTTTTCTGGTCGCTGGGATAAGTAGAATTTGAAGAACGACCAGGTTTTTCCTGGTCAAAAGTGTATCACGACCATATAGATCCTGGTCACTTTTTTGACCAGGTTTTTTGTGATCCCTGGTATATAAGTAAGATTGGAAGAGCGACCAGGTGTTTATGGTTAAAAGCTTATATAACCAAAACATATTCTAGGACTTGTTTACCAAGGTTTGTTTGATCAACAGGTAAGATGTCAGTTTTTCATGGTCGAACTCAATGATTATTAAATATTGTTTTTTTTAATTCTTTAAAATGTTATTGTGCATCAGAAAACTTCTTGTGACTTAAACTACCAAGGGATGCAAAGTCATAACTCAAAAACGGTAAATAGAGTTCGTCTATATACCGAACTAATAGGACAGTGGAAATGATGAATAAAACTTACATCCCAGGGGTTGTGTGAAAATTATTCGAGGATTTTTGAGTGACAGAGAAGAACAGTGTCTTGAAAATACAGAGCTACTGTACTTTGAGACTAAATTGAGTATATCTTGGGAAACACGTCACTGCTGCCAAACAACTTCATTATTTGACTTATGAACAGAAAGATTAGTGTACACGCTTAGGTAATTGTGTAGTTCCTAGCAATTAGGCTCGTTTTCAGAAACAAATACTTTAGTGAACAACATGTTTGTCCCTGATATAGGCTTCATACACAACACAAAACGGAAAACTGTCAGAAGCAAACGGCAAAAAATATATTCGATATAGTCTATACTAGTTTCGTGCCGGTAAAACATTAAACTTTTTATCTTAAGCATTAGATATTTTGTCCATAGCTAAATGGGGCAGCAAATACTGTGTTATTTGGTTAATCAATTCAATTCTTCAATTCTTTTATTCTCTCTAAAAGCCGCCAGGTGCCACCAGATTTAACTTACAATTAAGTTCAAGTACATGACGGAATGTATGTGATGAATTATCGAGCACCTTATTGTCGCTTGTAGTCGAATGCCAAACTTTCAGAATTGGTATTTTAATGATTGGAATAATGTATTAACTTGGTGCGGTCTAAGGTGTGTCTGCTTCTGAGGTCTGTCTTACGGGGCATGCGTATGTAACGTTGGTCGCAATTACCAAGACGTTGCAGTTATGTACGTCACGGTAATTCATCCAATGTAGGCTACATATGCTTCGTAAGAAGGCCCCTGGGCCCACTTGCACACAGCCTCCTTAAGCTAAGGTGGCCTTAGTTTCCCCTTAGACCTAAACTAAGGAGACGAGCCTCTTTCACAAAGCCCCCTTAGCATAAGGTCTAAACGGGCTAAATCACCTTAAGTGTTAAGGTCACCTTAGCCTAAGGAGGCTTTGTGTAAGTGGGCCCTGGTCCACATATCTCCCTGTCAACTGGAGTCGTCCGTACATCGGATAAGAAATTAAATAAAAGTAAATTAAACTTTGTGCTTGTGTTTTGACGAATTTTATACAACACTGTTTTAACAAGCAGATGAATCGATTTGGATATAAATTAGATATGCTTTTAATGTCAAACCAATGGAATTACTATTTTTAGTTGATTGATTGATTGTTGTTTTACGCCGTGTTAAGGGTATTTCACTTATTATACGGTGGATTCCAACAATAATTGACAATAGCAAAACCAAGATGTAAAGCGTTTCCATAATGTTGGAAACTTAATTTTCCTCCAGTGCCAAGACAGCATTGCTACTCTTCAAACAAACTGGCCTTAGCCAGAGGGCCTCTACAAGACTGAAAACGGCAGTTAGATGCTAAACAAACACAGACCGTATAATGAAAATTTCCCTCACCTGAACTCGAGCTTCTGTAAGGTCAATGCGCATGGCAAGTTCTTCTCTGGAAAATGTAAAGAAAACAATTATTGAATCTTCCGCGTGGTTTTATTGCATGGTTAGGCCTATACATTTAAATCAGAATTCAGAATTTATTGGGTCAAGTTATAAATGACGCTCTTACACTATTTGAGGTCATTCAAATTAAGTTCTGAGCCAATCAGTATATTGTTGGTTTGTTTGATTAGGGTTTAACTTCACAGTTAATTTTATTTACCTTTGCCAGAAGGGCGAAGGAACCTTCATTCGATGTCAGCTGGCAACAAACAAATATGCAAGCCTAGTCAATAACAAGACGCAATACAAAGACAGCAAATCACCTGTTCCTCCTTATCTCAGAAAACTAGGGCACCAAGAAGCTCAATTGAAATGTAGGCAACACAGACAACTTGTTCTGAAAGTATTTCTTATCAGGTCATTTTTATTCGTTTTTCGAGTATTGTCCACTTTTAAATTTTAAACGACCAGGACTTAAAGATTTATATATATAAAGCTTTATAAACAATCTGACGTCTTGATGTAGGTTCCAAGCTACAAATCGATTGACTGATTGATTGATTGATTAATTGATTGAATGATGGATTGATTGATTGATCGGTATTTCACTTATATGACAGCGGTGCATCCAGCAGTAATAATTGCTAGATTAATTAATCAGAAAATGTGAAGAGTTTTGCTCTGTTGCAAATTTGCTGTGCCCCTAGTGCTATTAAAGTAAAGCAGTATGTCTATTCTTGAAACACACTGTCCTCAGCCCTCTATAAACTAAAAAGCTTCTTGTCCAAGAATTTGTCATTCTATTTGTTTCGTTTCCATAGTGTTCTCCAACTATTATAAAATGGGAATACATTTGTTTGAATCGGCTTTAAAATGACATTTGATGGAAGCTAACACTCTGACAAGTCCAATTCCAAGCCGTTCGTCGTTGTGACGTCATTTTACTGATTAGGTGTTACGACTTGAGGGGATTCCTCTTATTTGCAGCATTTTGATTGGTCGATAAAAAAAGTACAAAGCTCGACCAATCCAAACTCCACACATACGGGAAATCCGCCGAGTTCGGGACTACAACTCGCACCGTGAGAATGCACCGCAAGGAAAAAGAATATAGATAGCAATATAACTGATGAATATTTGGCTATTGTTACGCCAATGATTTCCATTGCGGTATTTTGTTTTAAAAGTGTCTCTGACTTGTTTTATACCATTGGTTTCTATTGCCATGTTAATGTAATACTATTAATTTCCCAGCGCCGAATTTGCATACATAGAGGCTCTACGCACTTAAAATATGTTGGTGCCCTTGTATATATGCAATTCAACATATAAACACCTATAAATCCTAAAACCCAATTGTGTTGTCCAAAATGAAACACCACATTTAGGGTAAGTGGAAAATAACCGTTATTTGTATATCTCTGTACCCTCCCCCATCACGCGATGCCCTACGCACGTGCTTTTTTTTCTTAATAGTTAATCCAGCTGAATTCAATTGTTACTAAATTCGACGGTGCTTTTTACACTTTAATAGTTATCACTACTAATGAACAGATTGATAGAGGATTTGGGTCTATATCAACCATGAGATGCTTTACGCCCTTTTTTCAATAATTTAAATAATTGCACAAATGAAACTTTGCTATGAACAGTGTTTTCAATGTTTCAAAGTTTCAATGTCAATGTTTTCAATTGATTTACTCTTAGTTTTATCTTTTCTTCCTAAAATTGCGAACTTGAAATTGATCGTAACACACGGGTTCCAATACTAACATTGCAGTCTATGACCACTGTAATGTTATGTGATATAAAACGATTTGATAAAACACAGTGGGTAGAGTAAACATAGTAAAGCGTAGTAAGAACTCCGATTTTGTTTTGTTTTTTGGTTGGGGTTTAACGTCGTACTAAAGGTTATTTAACTCGTATGACGGCGTGGCAGTTCAATGGGTGAAGGAAACGACCCTCAGCGCCACAGGCAGCAAACAAAGACAAGACGTAGGATAAATACAGACCAATCCCAGGTCGTATAACAAAGACATCACAAACAGATCGGCTTCATTTCCCCCCTTAGCTCTTAAAACACCAGGGCAACAGGAAGCTCCCCAAAACCCTCCGCTGTAACAACTCCGAAGAAAGATGATGAACTCATTTTGACTGAACGTTTCGGTTTAATGATCAAACCATCATCTAGAGGTATATATGAACACATATCGATGAAGAAAATACTTTGGGCAGTTAAACTTTAAAATTAGCATTACGTCTACGTATAAGCACGAAGTGTCAAACAACAGTCTTATAATAACATAACATTCCTGTAGTAGTAAAGATCCAAATATATCATCTGACATTAACCTATAGATAATCACATACACCCTTAGAAAAATATGGTTCTAATGGAACCTTTTAAGGATCTTCAGTTACGGCTCTGGTGGAACCCTTTATGGTTCTGTATGGAACCCTCACAGCAACTGTTCCCTGTATTTCTTAAAGAACCGTTTTTATCCTTCTGGTTCCATTCAGAACCATCCTCTTTTCTAAAGAACCCTCAAAGAACCAGTGTAGGTAGCTATTATGGGAAAACTTTAGAATATAAGAAACACCAGTACTAGTAAAATAGTTTGTATTACACATCCCACTTGATAAGTATTGAATCTGACAGTCTGTTTATTGTTAATGATGCTAACAACTTCAAGTGGCTCAGTTGCTGGTGTCTCCAGTTCACATTCCTCCTGGTGATGGTTTGATCAACAAACCGAAAATTGAATCAAAATGAATGCATTATCTTACTTCGAACTTGTTGCTATACTTTACTATTTTATTATTAACAGAACAAATAATCTTCTTTAAGTTGCATTGAAAAAAGATATCAGTTACTTTATTAATACCATCGCAATAAAATCTTATTTCACGTTCCGATCAATGAAACAGACGTATGTACGGTGGTTTGTTATTCCAAATATTTTAACCCATTTTTACTTGTTCATGGTTGTTTATTGTACTGTTATCTCATTGTTAATTTGTTGCCAGTAGTTTTAAAACCTCATATTATTACATCCCATACTGTTTCCCATACTGATAAATATAATTCCAGTGTTGACTAATCAATAAAACACAATTCTATGGATATCAATTTCTATATTTACTATACATATATATACATATATATTTTGATTAAATGAAGAGAGAAACATTTGCTTGCCTCCACCGGGATTACATATATATATATAAATATAAGATGATTCATCGATTTTAATTAATCTACATCCCTGTGCCAGTGTGATTGCTTTTAGAAATATATATATATATGGAGCAACTATATATGGAGCAACGTTTCAGTGTAGATACTAGCACCTTTCCAAAGCTTAATTAAGCTGGAGAAAGGTGATATTATCTGCTCTGAAACGTTGCTCCATAATGAAATCATAGAAATCTAAGTTAAAATCCCTAGAATTGTGTTATATTTCAGCTACAGCGTCAAAATGCCGCTTAAATAATTGTCTTAAACATGTTACCTGGTATACACGTCTGGGTAGTGTGTTGTCTGAAACACCCTCTCCAATTCAGCCAGTTGACGAGAACTGAAAGTAGTTCGGTATCGCCGAGGTTTTCGACTTCCAATGTCTTGAAACGCTGGGTCCGTATCTAGGAATTTATCCGCGTCAAAATCTGGCAAACTCGTTGAGTTCGAATCCGTCTTGCTGCCATCTTTGTCCAGCTTAAACATCCTTCGTATGCCGATATTGAATTTGTCTAAGTCTTGGGTGTCCACACTATTAACAGCTCCTTAGTTATTTCGCAATCCGATCGGATTTTTATTGGATAACTTGCTATAAAACTTGAAATATTCTCGTTTCGTGAATCCTATTGGCTCGTAAAAGTAACTGAATGTTTTTCTCCGGATAAAATGTACGTTTGACTTAGTTATTGTGTTCAACACGAGCACCAACAAGCAACAAACAATAACAGAGATAATACTGGACCTTTTAATTAAAATATATTGTCTAATAAGGAATGATATACTGAACACAATAGCTGATAGGTTTCTATCATATCTTTCATGATAGTGCTTGTTCAAACACAAATGAATTTCCAAAACTGAATATCATGTCCCAACTCCTATATAGTGCCGATGTTTTCACAAAGTCATGCTTGCGGTGAACTTGATTTCGTAAACTACCAATCTAAAATCCCTTGATTGCGTCTCTTTGTCTGCACATCGTATTCACAGATTAAATTGTCCTTACTCAAATTACACTTAATTTTTTCGAAAAGACGCCTCTTCCAAAGTCCCTATATGTATGTCTGGCTCTTGCTTTCCGAATGATTATAAAGAATATCTAACTTTCTCGAGTTACCTGCGATTCGCCCGAAGAGGTATCCGTATACGATCACTATTCTTTATCCAACGAAATCATACTAACTGACAGGCCTTATCAGATCAGGTTGTCAGTCATTGGGCACGTGCCGACAATTGGGGTGACATCAACACCCGAGACGTGACAGGTTGACTTCGGCTACACTCGACAGTGTCCGGAACTATTAATCGCTGGAGAGATTATATTAGCCCTTGGCTGAGGGAATTCTTCAATGAAATGTACCAAGAAAATATCCGGCCTTAAAATTTGAAGTCTGGGTGTGTTGCACTTTTATGTTCTTCTTTGTGTTTAAGTTTACACAAACATATAGACAGCGTTTCATTAATGTTGCATCAACTCTTAAATGGCGTATACTTAGTCGTTAGGCGTTTCTCCGAAGTTCCATTCATTATTAATGTTTGTTTGATCTCGGGATTACCGTCGTATTCAAGAGTATTTCACTTATGTGACGGCGGATTGTCCATTGCTTAACTACGGTGAAAAAACCGGGATGAAACCGTATAAAAACCAACCCTGCAATTGCCGGATCCACATCGCGTGGCTCACTCAAGTTTCCTAAAGCAACAGACGGACTCGAACCCGTGAACGATTCATAGAAATATAGGATTAGTAGGCAGACAAGCTCGTTGTGAATGCCTCTATGACATCGATACCTCGAAGTACAAATACCGGATTAAATAGCGTCACTTTACCGGTCCATCCATTATTCAATACTAGCTGGCGATGACTACTTTGATGCATTAAAGCGCATCTCGGAATATTAGGTGAAACGTACCAAGATTGCAGTAATAATGAATTTCAAACCAATTTGGGGATATTTTCACATTACCATTTAAATAATATTTACCATTAACAACACTTTTGTCATTTATCCGTCTTTTCCGTTTCTCTCGTTTGAGATACGACAAGAAACTACAGCATAAAAGTAAAAAAAATATATTACTACTTTCTTATCATAGGATATCGTCAGAGTTTAAACGTCGCAAACTGTGTAATTGCCTACTTCGGATCTTGATGTAGCGCTCCAATCTTCAATTAAGTAGACTTACCGGCTTAATACATGCTCAATATCCCCATTGGATCAATTCTGTATCCTTTTATTAGGCAAACATGCCAAAAAAGTAGAAGATATTGGTTCCTCTGCTTAAATTTCAAGTCTAAAGTCACGTTGTAAGAGATATAAGGACTGATTGGCGACATATACTAGAACCGTATTTCCGTGTTTTTAACAAGGTTAATGGGCCATTTCAAGTCTCGTTTGGCATATAAAATGTGCCTGAAAGTTCAGTATATGAAATGTTATTGGACAAGTCTACTTGAGACCGTAAAAGCCAGTTAGTGAACAAAACTTGAAATTATACAGTTATGTGCAGCCTATTAACTCTGTATGTCTTAATCATACTATATTGTATGATAGACTACTTGAGAAACAGAACTCTGCCTCTAAGCATAGGAACGTCTAATAGCATGGTGTTTTACACGTATCTTCACCATATAGTTTCACTTTAAGTTTGACATTTTACTTACATGTTGTATAATCACTGGGTGATTAGTAATCAAAACAGTGTGTAATGTTGATTCGATTCACTTCGTGCATTCCTGTGTCGTGGGAAATGTACGTTAGTCACATCAGTTTGTATGTGTAACGACTTCTAGCGTGTTACTTCGCTGGTACATGCTAAGTAGTCGTGATACACCGCTAACTTGTCATCGGCACCGCGACTAGAGGAGTGACAGGAGTTGCCGCGAGAGAAGCACTGGTACAGGGGCGAATAGAAGTCCGTGGCCACCATCCGTCAACATACCTCGATTTCTTTTCGTTAAACAGAAATTAACACCGTTAAGCCGTATAGAATTCTGTCATTTTGTGTAAGGCGAATTACACCTTGTTTTGACCATGCAGTTGTAATCAGTCAGTGACGGTGTAATCCAGTTTAAACATACATGTACGCATCAATATGGTGTTGTACGAAATATGCTTACATTCCACTGAAGCATGTGGTTGACAAAAAAAATGGATTCGTACCTCGTAAAGATATAAAAATGATTTAAAAATGAACGAATGAATTAATGAATGAATGATTGAATGAACGAATGAACGAACGAACGAACGAACGAACGAAGGAATGATTGAAATCGGCGGCACTCCAAAAGCTTTCCCTCATATATCGGTAGAACTACACTCGTTGCTCTACCCGACCGCCAACATTCCCAACAGATATGTCCCCCCCTACGCTAGCTAGTGATTGCCACGTGTCTTCACTCCATAGCAGTAAAAGGGAGATAATTTTTGTTATAAGTATAACTTGGGACCACATTCTAAACATTATTCGCGGACCTACCTGCGGAGATTCCAACTCTAAGGTATCACCGAGCCACCTTGCCTGGTTTCCGATATTTCGGAAACCAGCTTTTAACGCGCAGTAATTCTCGTCGCATTACAGAGTGAATGGACTTCACAATACTTTGTAACCAATAACACGTGTTTACCCGTTATCTGTTATTATAAAATGTTACCGTTTGATGTAAAAATGTCTATACTTTGGATTCGGTTATGTTGCATTTACTAGTTAAATGAATAGACTCGCCTGCACAGATCAATAAACACCTTATGTTCTTTCACATAAGCGAGTGTATAAATATTTTTTAAAAAAACTAGGGCGTTCTATGTCTATAGGCCTACATCCAGCCGAGGATCGAGTCTTAATTTAACCAAAATTAAAAGATGTTAACCATTCAAAAAAATGTTGGTCTCATACGGGACACCATCGTAAAAGTGAAATAACCTGAAGTAAATTGTTAAAACCAAGTTAAACAAAATAAATCCAATTTTCATTGTTTTTTGGTTACTTGTTAACACACATTATCCGAGCGTAAAATAACAGCGGCTGGCTGATTGGTCTAGGTTGCCGGCATTTACTGCGGGCGATTCGGTGCCTGACTCTGAGGTTCGTGGATTCGATTCCCGGACGTGTTTCAACCTGCACAATTTTCTGAACTAGAATCTGTTCAAAATAAGAAAGTGTTATCCCAAAATAACGAAAATACTGTAGAATAAACTCTACGTTATCCGCTTCGGACTGCTCTGACATGATGTGACAGCGCATCAGTCATCTTTGTAATGCTGTTACTGCTTATATGGGGGATTGTTGTGACTTCCACTTATGACTCCAGCAGTCGCTGTTGCTTGAAATATTTACGTATTAGATCATTTTCAACGTCAAAGTCATTGCAAAACATGAGTTTACATCAGTCCCTTTCATTTACACCATCCGCACCGCGTAACAGTCATGCATAGAATTAATTCACCCCATCAACACTTTTTAAAACTGCTGACCCAAGACACCCATTGTCGATGGTAGTATATAAGACTTGCATTATCCTTTTTTGGCTTTTTTGTGTCACAGAGTTTTCATATGGTAAAAACTTTAGAATATGTGATAAAATATCTGTCTTCACTGCTGAGTTAGTCGGTATACTTTGTGTACTCAGATTTTAAACCTATGGGTTCTGTTATTTTTTACGGATTCGTTGAGCTCCTTGTCCGCTATGAGGAATATCAGGTGGAATAAGTGTTCTCCTATTTTTTTCCATATATAACATTTGTGTACTGAATTGATAAATCAGGGCATTCATATATCGTTTGATTGGGTTCCTGGAAATTTCTTAATAGCGGACAATCTAGCTAAAGGGACAATATAATTTGTTCATGTGTCATATGCTGTGCCTCTCTCTATATCGGAAGCCTTGTCGATTCTTTAACCACATTTCATCTAGTTATGACAGGACGAGTGGGATATTTCTCCTACGGGAAGATTCTTCTATGAATTTAATTGCTCAGTTTCTAATCGTCTTGATGTCTCTCTACCTTGTAGGCAAGCCGATGTCCTTTGTGCCCGAATGAGATCAGGTCATATTCCCCTTAACACCTATCTCAAAAGATTTAGCTTGCATGACACTGGTTGGTGTGATAGTTGCATGATTGACGAAACTTTGGAACATGTTTTCTTTCGATGCCCAGCGTATGCTGCCGAGCGGTGTCAGTTTTATGCTAATCTACAATGCATAGGTGTCCTTAATCCTAC
>JAQQZZ010073533.1:0-21066 GCA_030265115.1 Mopalia vespertina
TAAAAATTATTGGAAATCTCAAATTGTATTGCTAAACCAGGGATCTTCTAGTCAACTTATTGGTTTCAAATAGAATTTCAATTGATAAAGCTTTTAAAATACAGGTCATGTACATGTAGCCTTTTGTTACACCAGATTTTACAAGTTTTGTTTTTGCCTTGTATGGAATGGCTCTACTGGTCCCCCATTATAATTGGTGTAACGATAGTATCATTTTGTTCACGTTACAAAGTTCTCCCTATTTCATGTGCTTCTACCTGTTTATAACGATCTTTTGAGCCAATTTTCTTTTATATGATGTTTTGTTGCTGATGAGATTTCCAGCATTAAGCTTTGTAAAGCCTTTTAATGTCCATACTGCCAGTTACTGTCTGTTCATGTTTTTGTATTCTTTAAAATAGAGAAATTTACTCTTCTTACTTATGACTTGTGTAAGTTCTTCATGCGTGATACCCCGAGGATGTGACTTAATGGTTGGCATGTCCACATACGTACCATTCATAGGTTACAGTCCACTGTTGACGACAATGCATATGAGCGAGTCTCCTTCGTAATTAATCAAAGAACAGTGTTATAAGTGAAATATCCGTAAGAAAGACCTTCAATCACAAACAAAGGTTGATGACTTCAATTGATACTGTTAAGAATAAACGTTGTCTTTATTTAAATTTTAGCCACCATACAGACATAAGGCGCATTCGACTGGACATTTTCATTAAGCACGGTGAAGCCGTGTTCCATGAATTTCGTTTGACTTTATACGTCATGAAGTTTTGTTGAGCACGGAACTCCACAAATTTTTTTTCCCCATTAAATCAGTCCAGTGTTCAGACAACATGGCTGTTGTACAAATCATCCAGTCGAATGTGCCTATTTCAACTGGTTCCACCATGATTGGTCACTAGAATGACATACAATCAGACGGACACCGTATTTTCAGGCATAACAATTTACTTCTTTAGGGCAGTCCTTTGGTATTTTGTTGCCAGCCAAAGCTTCATATATTGTGACAAGCTTGTCATAATTATGGAACAACCTGAAAGTAAGACTGCAAATCCAGTCAAACAAACCAGGCTTGTGCTGTAAATGTTTTCCGGCATAACCTCAAAATTTGTGAGGTAACCTAACACTTGCATTTTCCCCTGGTTTGCTGATTGTTTAAATACATAAATGTGCCTTGGTGAAAAATATATCAGAATTGCTTTAAAACACAAACTTCATTGATTATCAGATGACAAAATTTGACAATTTGGGAAACCTGTAAATAGGTCCTCCTAAATTAAGTTTGCATAACCTTGGGAAAACCCCGTTCTCCCCAACAGCAGAGGCCTGCAAACCAAATACATTTGTCAAAAAGGTAAACACAGGTTTAAAAAGTACACCTTTATTTGAAAAAGTTGAGGACAGGGAATACATATTTTAGTACAACACCTAAGTTTTACACCTGTTTTTAATTCAGATCTATATTTCTAGCAGTACAAACATGACTTGATCAAAAAGGGTCCATGTTATTAAACAATGGTGCTAAACAGCATCAAAAGTCTAAATCAACATGAATTTTGTATGTGTGTGTTTTATCATGGTTAATTCACAAGTGCTAACTGAATGCTCAAACTTTAAGAAAGAGTGTGATATACAACTGCATTTGTCCAACACATGTTACTCCGCGTCTGGAGTCAACTGCCACAGTCAAGAATTAATATAACTAAAAATACAATAATACATAAGCAATACATAAACAATATACATCTATATATATATTTACAATACCATTAATCTTTTAATACATATAAATTTGCCAGCAACACTTGTATAATAGAGTTGACACTAAACAATATTCCTGACCAACAAAAATTGCACGATAATTTACAAAAGTAAGGGAAAATGTGAACTCTTATCACAGAATAAAAAAGAATAAACTTTCTGGTTGGAATGGTGTAGTGATTTGGTCAGAAAAAATAGATAAAAACTGGACAGGGTATTTGTGGCAAGCATAAATATAGGGTCTCCAGTTCATTCAATCAGCATTTGTTATGGACGTCAAAGAAAATACAGTATTGATTGGTGTTCAATGGCATGCCCAAAGATATTTCACTTATATGACAGTGTTGTATTTAACAGTACCTGCCACACTAAAACAACCTTTAAATGTGAATTTTTTTGCTCTGTTGGAAACTTAATGTTCCTCCAGTGCTAACTGAAGGAGTATGTCTTTACTGCCCTCAGACAGAGGGCACAAATACAGTAAATAAATTCTGAAGTGATTGCTTGTAAATTTCAACCTCGTTTATTATTTGTAAATTGAAAACCTCATGCTCTAGATAGTCTGTGATTGACACCACAGACTCATGGGAAATATCAAATACCATAAATAACTGCCCATTTAATTTATAGATGGTCTTGGAAATGACAAACTTATAAATTTTGGAATGTCAAGCGGGAAAATAATTCAGAACCATACACTTCAGTTTATATTTCCTTCCAGTTGAAAGACTAGGTCAATATTGATATAATTAATCTATAGGGTGATAAATAACTTTTATTCTATTCTAAAAGTGAGTGAAGTAGAGATATTCAATATTCTAACAAAGCTTATAATAAATTAGAGATGATATATCGGATACAAATAACGTCGAATACAGAGAACACTTCAACAGGTAACCGTTGTCTGATCAGACTACATGATGAACTTTCACAATTATTACTGCCTAGTGAAGCAGTTATAAGGTGTGGTCAATTGAGGTTTAACACCGTGCTTTAGCTTATTTCACTCATATGGAGCCGGCTGATGGGTGAAGGAAATCACCTGTAATGGCAACAAAAAGCCTCTTTACACACCTAGTATATGATGTACATTAGGTTGGAGGACAAGAGAAAGCTGCATTCAACCACCCAAAGCTTTACATCTGGTGGCTAGAGCGAAGAAAACACTATTATATATAATATTATAATTGTAAAATGTTGTCATCCTTTATATGAATCCAAATCCGATCTACATTCTGGCACTAGTTAAAATACTCTTGTATGTTGATTTGATTAATTGGTGGTAAACACAGCTCAAGTGTATTTCACCTATTTGACATCAGTGCATGCACCAACAGTAAATAGATAAACCTACAAACTCATAAAATGTATGTGTTTTCACTGTTGGAATATTAAAGCTCCTACAGTGCTGAATAATTGTTAGTTTGATTGGGGTTAACCAGTAATTAAGGTTATTTCTCTCACATGACGAAATACCTGCCCAATGGGTGAAGGACATGACCCTCGATGCCACGGACAAGAATGCAAGACAGGACGTAATACAAACACATCACAAACAGATCGGCTTCATGTTGCCCCTTAGGTCTGAGGGCAGCAGGAAGCTCATTGCTGAGTAAAGACCGCATGACACGTTAACAGATACATGTACTTGCGTTACAAAGGTTACAAGAGTTCAAGCCTTGAAATCAGACATGGAAAAGAAGGGGTGGAGCAACACTGATGAGATGAATGGACTGGGAGATGAAGGGGGCTGGAATGAACATTGATGGACATCACACTAATTCAATAGGGTTAAGGGGCCGACTGCTTAAAGCTATATTACATTTGATCCCAGATTATCAGAACCTCTGATACAGTTTATTAATTTCATTCACCATTTTCATAGATACCCACACTTAAAAGTCTGGCTTTTATCAAAAGACAACATAAATAAATCATTTTCAGTCACATAAACATAATTTTTGTTCTGTTAAAAAATTGATTACGATTGTGTGCCACATTCAGTGGTATTTAAATACACTGGGTCTAAACTGGCTAGTGAATTCAACAAGATTAGTATGTACCTAATAACTTCATCACTCAGGATGACTCACTAGTCTATGTGGATAAGATTATCCTTTTGATCTGAACTGACGAATAACATAAAACATTCATCAGAGAATTTTTGCTGTTTGAAATAATGAAATGTCATGATAAAATGTCTTTTATGACTTGTACAGAAAAGTGTAAATTAAATTGTCATGTGAGGAAACCGCACAAAACCATATCAGATACTTATAAATACATGCCATTTATGAGATAATCTGCTTCATTAGAATGGAGTGGCCTCCCCTTACGTATTCTTCTTTTTACAGTTCTCAATCTACACCCAACAAACAACAACAACATAATAGTGAATGCGAGACCAAGAGCAAGTGCTACAATAGGACCCTGGGCAAAGTCTGTTGGGCTAGCGATGATGATTTGTTCCACTTCTACCCCACTCCCGACCCTGGCTATCAGTTTTGTAGTGTGGTGTTCTGTGGAGTTGGTCTTAGTGGTTGTAGGTGTGTGTTTAACTGTGGTCGTGGAGCTGGCAGGAGTTTGTGTGGTTCCACTCTGACGGCTCTCTGATACACTAGGTTTGGTTGTTGTTGTTGTTGTAGTAGTAGTAGTAGATGCTGTTGTAGTTGGTAATGTTGGTTCAGGGTTCACATCAACAGGTAGCTCGACTGGAGGCCCATCACCATTATCAACTGAAATGTACAATAAAAGGCTCATCTATAAACCAAGTATAACCGTTAATGCTTTGTACATTGGGGGGTGGGGGGTTATGTTCGTTTTTATAAGTGACAAAACAAAAATTTAATCACAAAGCAAGCATAAAATCCTGTCCATTTCACAGCCCATAACATAACATGCATAGTTTTCAAATCTGATTTGTTCGTTTGATTGGGGTTTTACATCACATTAAAGGTTTCGTCAAACAAAGACCACACAATTACAGGGGGAAATACAAAGACATCCCAAAACTGATCAACTCAGTGTTTTCCCTTAGCTCCAAAGGAAAGAGGAAGCTCCCTACCGAGCTCCTGCTTGGTGTTAATGTTGGTTTGTTTGACTAGGATTTAAAGCATAAACCACTCTGCCATACATGTGGAATGGTGGAAAACCAAGAGGAAACCATGTAAAAACCTTCGGTGTGACAGCTGAAGACCCCTTGTGCACCGGGGCTTCGACAAAAATAAAAAGTATGGTGTCTAAAATGGTCATGTTGATTCACTTTTTAAATAACTGGGTGTCCCATGCATGTCTCATGCATGCTATTAAAAGTATCTTAAAACTGGGTGTCCAAATGAGGCAATTGTTCAATTCAGGGTGTCCATTTGGACGAGTGGACACCCCTCTGCCTAAGCCCTTGCTTGCACAACTCCCTCATATGCCTACAGTCCAGTGAAGGACTCATAACCTGTTGGCAGTAGACTGAGCTAGGACCAGACGAGCTAAGTGAGGAGCGGATATGTTTTTGAGTTTGACCTTAATAAATACACACCAATTTAATCTCCTCCTTTACTCTATAAGCAGTACATTGAAGTCGGAGCAGTAGTCTGATGAGCGAACAGAGGAGTGGATGTGTTTTTGAGTTTGACCTTAGTAAATACACACCAATTTAATCTCCTCCTTTACTCTATGAGCAGTACATTGAAGTTGGAGCAGTGGTCTGATGAGCGAAAAGAGGAGTGGATGTGTTTTTGAGTTTGACCTTAATAAATACACACCAATTGAGTCTCCTCCTTTACTCTATGAGCAGTACATTGAAGTCGGAACAGTGGTCTGATGAGGGAACAGAGGAGTGATGAGCGAACAGAGGAGTGGATGTGTTTTTGAGTTTGACCTTAATAAATACACACCAATTTAATCTCCTCCTTTACTCTATGAGCAGTACATTGAAGTCGGAGCAGTGGTCTGACGAGTTAACTGACCTTAATGGACAAACGCCTCTTGTACTTACTCTTTGGATGGTACGATTCTTTCTGATAACTGGAGCCTGTTGATTTCCCCTTAGGTTTTAGATCTTCTGGAAAAAAAAAACAGTCAATAAATCAGAAATCGATAATTTAAGCATAAAGTAAGTTTATTTATTTTAAAACTTCTGGAAAGAGTAAGAAAAGGTAATTTATCTAAATTTATTTATTTTAACATTTGCAATGATATATAGAATACATGATGTTGAAGAAAACTACGCCATGGAACCTCCTTAAATTGATATCTCCCAGACACAAAATGTGCAACTTAAAACTGTTGCAGCATTAAAGTCTTACAGGACTGATTTTGAGGAGAATGTGATGCTGTGTCTAATTAATACCATGGGGAATTACATATGAAAATTATGAGTGTTTACATTTTTGAAAAGCTTGGATAATGAGGATTACAAATGTATAAATCAGATACCTGTAAATTAAGGTCAAAAGTGTTGAAGCTTTGAAATCAGATGTAAAAAAACAAGGTGAAGCAACAATGAATGGACTGTGAGATGAATGAATTATTGAGATGAATCAACTGTGAGATTTAGGGGGGCGGAATGAACACAAATTGGATAGGGTCAAGTCATTATTAAAGCATTTTCGACATAATATTCATTTTTTAAACAAAAATCAAAATAACATGCTGTTCATACATAGGTACATATAAAAAAAACAAATAGAAAAAAGGAATAGAGAATGAAAGTCAATGTTTGGTACAAAACCGAACGGACAACACAAAAACACAAGCCTTGTAACCCAGGTACATTCAATTGAATTCTAGTTGATACTAAGAAAGGAAATAAATGCAACAATGCATTAAAATCTCTATGCTCATTCAAATCAATGACATCTCATACATCAAGCCACATTAAACACATTCAAGGAAACACTAATAGATGACGAGGGTAAAATCACATCATAACACACTGATTGAGGGTGGCCAGGAAGCTGTTTCACAAGATTACACATGTAATATGCTTATCTTTGGCTTTTTAACATAGCAGGCCTTCTGATAGGACAGCACACTAATGAGAAGGCCTGCATAGCATCGGAGATTCACTCATAACACATTGGGTAAATTAGTCTGTAGTGAACAGCTGATTGGTACTGTGAGTCACTGATGATCAATTCAGACTGCTTTATGACCAGGGTCTAGCTGCTCAAAGCGAGCAACTAACCCTAAAAGCGATGCCAACCCATGTTGATATCCCACCTCTAATGTAAGATTAGTGATTTTATCTTCTATTAACTAATCCTAGCTTTAGTTATTGTGCCCTTGACCTTTGACCAGCCTTGGTGACCGTGACCTTGTTTAAAGGATTTCAATTAGTGATCTCTGTAAGGCTCACAGATTAACAAGATATTAAACAAAACATTATGCTAAATGTAAACTACTCATCTCGTAAATCATAAATTCATAATACTCGCCTTGGGAGTTGTGTTACGCTCCTTAGTTTATAAATGAAGACCACAAAGACAGAAGTCACAAAAAGACAAAAAGGGGAAAAAAAAAGGAAAAAAAGATAGTAGTCACAAAATGTGAATTTTGCGATTACCCCCATTAGATATAAGCTCAAAGATAAACCTTCCCTCACGCATACTGTGGTGCCCGAAAACAACCATAGTCCTTAAATAGCAATGTCTGAAAATAATATACCCGTTTCAAAAATACAGACTTTTAAAGTTAAAAATCTGATTTTCTGCAAATAGCTTTTGTGTGACTATGGTCTTTTTTCCCCTGTGGTCATCAAATTTATACATGAAGCCAGGAGTTAAAGAAGTGTAATGAAACAGCTCCCCCTAGACACAATACACAAGTTGAAGATCAGATAAACAAGCATGCATAGGATCACAGACAGGTAATAGTGTGACTGGTTGTATACCTGGACCATAGTATGTATGGGTTCTGTACGGGTAGTCATAAACACCCTGATCTAATGGTCCTGGATTAACATAATCTTCATCCCGATCTCGAAACGAGGCTCCATACTCCTCAGGGTGATAATCCCATTCATAAGACGGGTACTGGATGGGGTATTGTGGGATGGCAGCCCGGTCCCTATCGGGGTTATAAGGGTACTGGTAATGATTACGACCAGTATTCCCAACTTGTCGCCCTCCACCCAAAGGTCTCAATGGCCCTGGGCGCTGTACAGGGGGGTGTACTCGCTGTCTATTATTAGATCCAACTTGATAACCATTGGAATAGGGAGGGTGACGTTGTTGTTGTTGTACAGGTCGATGGACTGGAACACTTTGAGCCAGATTACCATTCCAACTTTTTTCGTTTTCAATACTTTCTTTATGGATTTCTAAATTATGCTGTTTCAGTTTGGGTAAGGAATTTTGAACCAATTTCGGCAAATTGGTTACATGGGCGACTGGTTTCTGCATCTCAACTGGCTCTTGGAATCTCTCAGACGATATGACAGGTTCTTGAGGTGCCCGGTCATGTGCTTCTTCAACATTTGTACCCATTTCAATAGCTTGGTGCTCTAACTGCTTTTCGTCCAACCGCTCATTATCATCATCATCATCATCATCGATATCAACATCACTTCCTGTAATATCGTCATCTTTCTCAGAAGGGGATAGACCACCTTCTGAAACTTGTGACTGGCTGTTTCTTCCTGGGTTATTGGCCTTGGAAAGTGGTCCTCTTTCAGACAGCTCAGGATCATCCTTGTAACTCTTTTCAGTCCACATGCTCTCTTCAGTGTGTGCCGGTATTTTTTCTTCTTGTGTATCAGATGACTGTTTGGATTCCTCTGTGTGTTCAGCCTCTCTGTGCTGTGAGCCCTGATTAATGGTTATTGGAGGCCTTCCATCTCGACCCTGAGAGTTACCGACTAAATCAGCCTTTTGAGTTTCAAATCTTTCTGTATAGCCAGAAGGTAAGATAAATAGAAACAGTACCCATTACCGAAGATACAGTTATTAAAAGCAAGTAGATCTGTCCCATACATGGAACCCCCATCACCTTCAAGCATTCGTTAAGATCTTAATTTTCTGAACTGAATCAAAAGTATTAACACTATTAAAACATTTAATAATAAATAAATCATCATAGCATCTGGTTATAAAACATGCTGCATGGTTGGTGTGTACATTCACAGCAGTTCTAAAGCAGTCCAACTGTCTAAAAAGCTGAATCTACAGATTTCTGGTTCTAAAGGATTGAGTAATATCCGCTTATAGTAATATGTCAAATTCACATGAACATGTCATATTCTTGAGTACTGTTTACAAAAAATGGAATTTTTGAATTACCGAAGTTGAATAAAATATTATGATTTGACAGCCCTTTGAAGCTCAATTTCAATCAAAAAAGTGTCATAATTACAAGCAGCTTTATTTAAATTCACAGCAATGATTGAATCAAACTGTTAATGTTCACACTCCATCCATTGTTAACTTTTAATTCCACACACAGTTGAGCAGCTCATCGCCTATTGTTAGCATTTAATCACAATTCTTATTGGGTAATTTATATTCAGCAATGAGAAATGTTTAGGGTTACTTTGTGTACAGGTTAATAGAGCTTACACGATGGACAATTTATATGGATGACTTATAGAAGCTGGTCTGACTTACTGCAGTGTTTGTTGGTAAAATCATAGCCGTGTGGACAGATACAGATTCCCTCCTGGCACAGAGCCTTGTCATCATTACAGTAGTCGCCATGACATTCTCCAAATACCTCACCTGAGAAAACAACAGGTATATTAATTTGTCGATTAGATTGAGCTAGATTTAACACTAAAAGTTATGTCCTGATGTGATAAATCGCATGCCAGTTCAATGTGTGCAGTACTAAATGTCATTCCATACACAAAATGGTTGCCAGTTTAAAGTTTGTTTGTTTGGTTGCGGCTTAACATCATAGTCCATCACACTGTTCCTTGCTTATACACAGTGGAAAAGCTGACATTGTTTGACTCACTCATATAAAGGACAGTGACAGTCAGACTTGAACCTGTGAGCGATACATCAAAGTAAGATTAGAAGGTCGGGACCTCAGGCACCAGTCTGATAAGTAAGGTACTTCAGGTCATTTTATGTGAATGACAGCGTGTAGATCCAATAGGTCAAAGAAACCTACCTAGCCGTAAATGCAAAAAAACAAACAGTGCAAAACACCAAAACAAACCATTGTCTCTTCAAAGTGTAAAACACTAGAAGACACCAGTTATGTCCCTTATATCATTGTAAATCACAAGAACAAATCAGTTTTGGCTCCGTATATCCCACAGTGTAAATCACCAGAACAAATCAGTTTTGACCCTTATATCCCACAGTGTAAATCACAGTTAAATGATTTATGAGCACAAACAAACCAGGACTATTTTTTTTGGCTGAACTTAAATATTTTGTTTTCAGTTCAATCAGATTTTGCTGACAAAACCTAATTTGAGGAAGTAATCTCCCTTTAAATAAATCCCCCACAATTAAAAAAAAACAATTCAATATCGAGAGACGATGGATCAAAAGGCAACAAAATTTTTTCTCAAAATCACAAAAGTTAAATATGCGAACATAAAATATATAATTCTGTATAATTATTTAAAACATATTATTATATGACATGATGAGGACATCATACTTTCTGACCACTCTTTGACTTAAATCCATCAGTTACGCAGCACACAGGGGATATACAGTAATGAAGATTCTAAACAATCATCAAAAGCTTTTCCACAAAATGATGACAGCCTTATAGTAATAGGCAGGTAAAGATTCAACTGTTAACACAGAAATGTCTTTGTTTTTTGGTTTCCATTGCTTTGTGCTTTCACTTGTTGCGCAGCAAACAACTGTATATATTCTCTACTGCCAGGCTTGGCAAAGCCTAAAAAAGCGTATTAAAAAACCTATGGTCTTTTCAGTGGTGTTTACTGATTCCTTGAACTGCCTAATGCTTCAGCCATGCTAACCAAGCATTGAAGGCTACTCTGCAAAATGTTTATAGCCTTATCAATGTTATTGAATCACTAAAGGCCCTTGTCTTTTCTGTCTCGAGTCTTATGAACAAATTCATGACATTGTCTCTTGGGCTTCTGTATGTCTGTACTCAATGTTGTTTTATTGGCTCAATTAATGTCATAATAAAACCGTCAAGGCGTTTTTCCCCAGATTAGTACTGAATTATACACAACCCCAATAATCCTATACATGTATACTGGTGGTCAGTGGGACTACTGAGGGCCAGTATAACTGGGTATGGACCTTGTGGAAAGGCAGTAACTGTTTATTGACAGTTTCATTGGTTAATCAGTGATATTTGGCCATATTATGTAACACAAAGAGAAATATACATGTACAAGCCTGCATCTAAATATACATGTAACGTGTAAGTACTGACAGCTGAGAATTAATTACAGGAGGTTGCTAAGAAACCTGTTATGTTCAAAGTTCCCCTGCTGTAACTATACCACATATATTAACCACTATTTTAACTGAACAATGTTATTAGAAATTAGACAGCTGCAGTGGGAACTAGGAAGGTCTATCCCACGACATAATCTGCAATATTGTATACTGCTAAATGCAACTTCACCCCATAACATAATGCCATTAGACTAGAATTTTGTGTATACATAACCAGGTCAGTTTCATGCCGACCTTTGACTCAAATAGCACTGGGAAATAGGGAGCACTTAACACCCACCTACCCACCAATTGCAACAAAGATAAACAGTGGTTGAAACAATGGCAAAATAATAGATATATAAGTGCTAGATCTCACAACCCCTACCCCAACATTTTTGTTGGTTTCTCTATGAAAAAATTCAATCTTCAGACAGTTTTTCTATTCAATAGCTCTGTCTAATAAATTAGATCTCTGCTTTTTACTGGTATTACTTACATTGGGCTTTATAAGAATACAAAATATATTGTTATTTAATTTTTGTACACAGAACACCAGAGAAGCTGCCTATTTGTGTATTTTATGTATCATTCTTGCAAGAAACACATTTTTCGTCTCCGAAATATGCATTGAGCTCAGACTTTACCCATACACATTGTATATTACATAGTATATTTACTTTCAATTTTTCACCTCCAGAAATGTCATTAAGCATAGGTAAGATGTTTGCATAATAAACTGGAATGAAACGAGATCAGGTCAGAATTGACTGGTCGTTTTTGTATCCAGTGATTTATTGATTTGCTTATAGAAAAAAACAATGCTGACCAACGAAAATGACACTCTGATCTTAGGAATATTATGGCCTTGCCCTGACTGCTTGCACGGCATTGTTTCTGGGAAACCAAAAGATGCATTAATGATTTTCTAAACAGCTCTTCAGTCCACTCATTCAAGAAGTTAGAAATGTTGTCGGAATAATGGAAAAACAAAACAACAGAAGCACCATAGACAGTGGATTCTTGTACAAACCCTGCAGAACCCATGGACTAATAGACCACACTTATTACGAATTTAAGACCAGTCATCGTCTGAACTGTTGGAGGACTTCCAGATATAGATAGCGTGGACTAAGCATTGAGTTGTACTACTATTTTGAAAACCACTCATTAACTTAAAAGCCAGCTTCATTTATAATGCCCTACATAACAAGCCTGTGTTGTGGTCAGTCTGGTAGTCATTCACAGTTAAGTTTGCCATGCAGGAAGACAGGTATTTTGTCAGTTTCTCAACCCCCGATTAAATCAGACTACCATTATAATGATAATCACAGAACCATTTGCACTTGATTAATATGTTTTACACTTCACAAAGTTATTTCACTTTTTAACTCTTTGACTGAAGGCTCATTCAAGCATACTCAGCATTTACTTAGCACTAGAGAAACATGAATATTTCAATCCAAGAAAACAATTCACATAGTATGTATGACTGTGTAAGTGTCACTTTACTGCAGAAGTAACTCACCATCAAATTCTACTTTTTGTGAATGTCAAAAATAGTAAATGCATTAAATTTTATTTTTTACAAAATCTGTTTAAAAAATGTACTCGTCATTTGACCATTTTATTCATCATTTACAAATGAATGAGTATATACTCATCAGCTGGACCCCTGAGTACATGTACTCAGATAGAGTCATTAGAGTGTATTACAGGTGTCAATAAACATATAACGTAAATCCATGTTGTTAGATTAAGTACTTAAATATTATAGTTGTCAAAAAAAAAAAAGTAATGTATATGATTGTTGTTCAGACAAGGTATTTAGAAAATGTTGTAAGATGGACACGTACAGGTCTATTGTTGGGTGGTTGAATGTTCACTGAATGTAGGTGACCTGTATTTGGTCTCTTGTCCCCTCTGTTCCTGCACACTGTTTGATAAATTAGTTTTTTTTACCTGGTTCAAGTACAGGTGTGTCAATATAGACACCACACCTTGATTTAACACAGCTTGTTCTACAAAGTTCAACAAA
The DNA here is from genome assembly GCA_030265115.1 of Mopalia vespertina. Classification (NCBI taxonomy): domain Eukaryota; kingdom Metazoa; phylum Mollusca; class Polyplacophora; order Chitonida; family Mopaliidae; genus Mopalia; species Mopalia vespertina. The sequence goes on from JAQQZZ010073533.1 coordinate 13,174, forward strand.
GGTAAAAACTATCATTTTCACTTCTGTTATTAACATGGACCTAAAATCTAAAAATGAAAATTTTGTTTTAACCCGTCAGAGAGTAAAGTTGTAGGGTGAATTTTATTTAGAAGTGTAATGCTCAAGGACCTGGATGTCTACATAAGGTGCTCTGTAAAACCTTAACTTTGAACCATGAAAGCAATCATAGTAAAAAAGATTAATGGGCTTTGTAGGTAGTAATTTTGAAGAAGTAGGGTGACTAGGCGCCTTGTGTAGAGAGACAAGGCAGCTAGACCCTTCACAGGGGGGGCTACCAAAGATCTTCAAATAATATCATTAAATACCTTTCTTTGTTGAATTCTGAATGGTTATCATAGACAAATGGTAGCATTATCAAAGACAGACACTGTTTGAGATCAAAAAGGAAATCATGTAATTCCCAAAGCTGAAAAATATTCTCAAAATTATCCAGACATTAAATGATTTTAATACTTAAATTACTGTGAGATTCCGGAATCTATTAAAACATTCACTACAACGAGAGAAGAAAAATTGTCAAAGTGTACACTCCCTAATAATCCCACTCTACAGATGGTAATTATTATGACGAAATACATAGGTGATATTATCGCACTGTAAACACGTCATCAAGGTAGGACATCATATTTCTTACTTTCTTGTAATTATGGCGCCAATACGATGCCGGGCATAATATACTTTTTAACAAAATGATATTCCAGCAGAGCTGCTATTCCTCTGTGAAATAGTCTGGTGCTCATGTAAGATATGTATATTCTTGCTGTCCAATCCAGAATGTAAAGATTTTTACTTGAAAATCACACCTAAGTGCAGGAAATTTGTCTAGGCAGTGTGAGAAAAGATTATCCAAGTGGAGCCACTACATTGCAACGAAAATTACATGTCTATTTAAATAATTTGCTTCTCTGGTTTGATTGGAGTGTAACGTCATATAGTACTTAAGGTTATTCCACTCAATTGAAATTGAAAATCCCAATTGAAAATAGTTTAATTCTACGGTATAATTTAAATCTTACCACTACGGTAGAATAAAAATTCTGCAAAAAGACAGGCCAGTTAGGACCGAGTCAACAAAAGACAGACCAATTAGGACCGAGTCAACAAAAGACAGGCCAGTTAGAACCGAGTCAACAAAAGACAGGCCAATTAGGACCGAGTCAACAAAAGACAGGCCAGTTAGGACTGAGTCAACAAAAGACAGACCAATTAGGACCGAGTCAAGAAAAGACAGGCCAGTTAGGACCGAGTCAAGAAAAGACAGGCCAGTTAGGACCGAGTCAACAAAAGACAGGCCAGTTAGGACTGAGTCAACAATAGACAGACCAATTAGGACCGAGTCTTTGACAGTTCTTTCAATGGTTTATAAGCTTACATGTATATCCTTCAATCTCTTACTATATTTTGACAAGTTATCAGAATCTTTGTTAACAGTGTTTGCAATGCTTTATACATTCTTTAAATTCTTACCGAATTTTGATTTATTTGTTGTTTGATTGGGGTTTAACGTTGTACTGAAGGTTATTTCACTCACATGCTGGCATGCTAGGCCAACAGGTTAAGGAAATCCTCCCCAGCTTCACGGGCACTGGCAACAAACAATTCATCAATTTTCATTGGTGTTCTACACCATGCTTAAAGGTATTTCACTTATATGACGGCAGTGTATTCCAACAATAGTTGACATTAGCACAATCATCAAATGTGAGGTGTTTTGATACTGCTACATGCTAAGAAAATACAGCATTGCTACTCTTCAAAGAAACTGCCCTTAGCCAGAGGGCTGGCAACCCACAAAGACAAGACAGGACAAATACAGCACACAATCACAGGATATTAAACAAGACATCACAAACAGATGGGCTTCATGTTGTCCTTTAGTTCTGATGGCAACAGGAAGCTCCCTCCCAACCACCTGTGACAATTATTGATTCTGTTAACAAGAGATGAATAGTGAACAAAATGTCACATAAATAGAAAATAGCTGAAACGGTCAAACATACTTTTTTATGGCATAATACTTTGTTAAGATACCACAGACATTTTTATTTTGAAATAATTACCATGGACAAAAAACTAAAACTGAAATGAAAACAGGATACTGATTGCAGTTCGCTCGCTGTGAAGGAAAACAAAACTAATTGTTTTTAATTGTGCTTGTTTTTATTTGACTGCAATACCCAGATTATGACATTATTAAAATACTTTAAATGACATTTACCCATCCATTATTAATTTTTTGTGCAAATAGGTCTCTACTAGCAGGAAATGCACCATCCAATTGGATCTATTTTAGGAACAGTGTGTGTGCGAGTGCGTGTATATGTGTGCATTATTAAATTGGTGTGGCCTGAAGTAGATGTTCCAGCTGATAAACAAGTTGTCTTAAACTAGCAATCATTTTTTGTACATTGTTATTTTTTTTTTAAAGTTTTGTCACTGTCAAGTCAAAATGCTTTGATCATGATTTAGGAAACACAAAAACTATAGTTGAACAATTTTATTTTAGTGTCAATAGAGAAGCAAAACTTTGTTGAGTTTTTACATGTTTTAAATTTTTCTAAACTTCACAACAAAAACGTCTAATTTGTATTATAATGGGCTTTTCATGCTGTGGAAAGATAAATAATATTGGTCTAAATATAGTAAAATGCAAAGGCACGAATTAAATGGACTTTTGGTGTATACATAAAGTCAGCATTTTCTACATAAACTAATAATATAGGCCATGAATGCTGAGTAAAATGTGTCACAATAAAAAACGATGGGAATTGTTGTCCAAAACCAGAATGAAGTTTATGACAACCCAATAAACACTTTGCTGTAAGAAAAAAATCCTGTCATAATTCAAATAAGGTTTATGACGTGACAGGAGTGGAATAAAACTCTCCAATCTGGAGACAACCGAGACAGGCATTTGACTTAAAGCTGTAATGTATTTGATATAACACATGAATATAGGGATCATATTTCTCTCTGTGTGGAGTATCACACCAAACAGTCACTACTTTATGTAGATAAACTAGGTTGGAATGCTGGTCCTGATACAGGTGGGGAGTTTTTACAGGTATGTAGTACTAGTAGGCTGGCCTCAAATGTTCACTCACATTTTAGGCTTCTGTTTATATAAAAATGGATAAAACACATATACTACTAAATTTTATATGCTTGAAAACAGTGTTAGTAGCTACATAGAATCAAAGCACGCCTAATAAACAGGAAGTTTATAATCCATATAAATATATACTAACTACATTGTCGATAAATGTCCGGTAAGATTTAGTTATAATAAGTCAAATTTGAGTTGACCTAATGTTTCTATGGATGTAGGAGATTGTTTTGTATTTGGAGAGATATAGCTGATACATAGTATATACATGTAAGTAAAATAGGAATGATTGAATATATTGCTAACACCAAAATGTGAACACAACTATGCCATAGAGTATCGTAACACCCTAATATGTACTGTTTAATTCAGGAACACACAAAATCAATTACATCCAGCCTTTAGTTTGTAGTTAACCTTGCCAGCAAGAACATAATTAGTATCTAAGTGTAGCATGTTGCTGGTGAGAAATCCATAAATTTGTCATGTTGTTTGGGGTGGTCAAATTGTACAAAAAACATTTAATAGTAAATACTATGCTTTTTCAGCACAGGTAATACAACTATAACAATCAGCCCAGGGAAATATATACAGCATAAAATCTGGTCCAGCCAGAAGTCAAACAATATAGAATTGCTAGTTTCATGTTCCAGCTATGTGAGTGAACACTGAAGGATATGGAACACCGGACACTAGTTCAGATTTCAATAGATACTAGTTAGGGGGTTTTATTACAAGACCATATAGTCATTAAAAATACCATTCACAAACCACCTTTCACATATACAGTCCACAAATCTCTCCACTCTGTCTAAAACAGGTTGTAAGGAACAAAGCTGGTCAACATGTGCACAATTTATTTCTTTATACATTTTTTTCTGGATCTTGAACTCAAAAAAAGTTATTTACACGATATTTGTATGGTATCAAAGTACAAACATGTAATGTTCTTGTTTAAATACAACAACAAATAATGATTTACTGGTGGAATGTTGACTATTGACACAATCTTGCAGCCATTTTGTAAAAAGACAAAATGAAACAAAACCACTCACACACCCAATACTACTTTGGTACCTTACATTGGCACAGATGATAATCAACCTGTTGTAACTCTTTAATAAGACTGATAGTAAAATGTAAGTAATAACAAGGGTGTGGCATTTCATACCTGTTAAAGTGGACTCAGTCGTGGGCAAGTTCGGACGTGTTGTGGACTTTGAAGTTGTCTCTGTTTTGGTCTCAATTGGCTTATTTTCACCAGTCAAACCCTCGAGTTCGTTTTCATGCTTATCCTGCGTGGCTTGTGTAGATTTGGTCTTGTGACTGACTGGTCTGGGTGACAATTCCATGGTCATATAATCATCATGGTGTGAAAAGTGACACCTGGATTTCTCTTCTGTACCACAGTTAAATAGATAGCAGCTATAAACACCCTGAGGACAATATAAACACAATTATTGACTCAATGTGAGTGATACATGGAAGGAGAATCAGTAGTCTATGCTAAAAACTGATCCACGGCCATGGGACAAACAATTATTATTTTTAGACATAACTTTGCATTATCTGCTCTATGATTAATAGATGGACTACTTCCTCACAGAGCAACAGGGAAACAGGAAGCTCTCTCTAAGTTTATTTGACAAGAAGTGTGCAGCCTCCACTAATTTATAATGTCCCCTCCTTACCCTGTCAATTTACACTTAATGACAAGTCAGCCTTTTTGGTAAATGTTTCCATTGTCAAAAGCTGCTGTAGATAGCTCTCATTTCTATATTTGGAGCGGTTTAAAAACTCAGCATAAAATTGTGAATCCTAGGTACATTTAAATATAGGATTGGATTGAATTGATTGGTGTTTAACGCCCTGCCCAAGGGTATTTCACTTATATGACAGCGGTGTACTAACAGTAATCGCATCATTAACACAACACTAAAATATGCAGTGTTTTTCCCTGTTGGAAAATTAATATTCCTCCAGTGCTAAGCAAAGCAGTATGTCTTTAGATGACATTAACTGCCCGTCAGCCAGAGGGACGTATAGGGGCACCTGTATTGGTTACAATGATCAAGTTGTACAAGTGGACTCGTGACTTTCAGCTGTTGCATGTTCATTTTTGAGTTGTGCATAAATTAAAAGAATGTTTGTCACCCGGAAACTTTATAAATAGTTGTGTGCACAACAGAACAGCTGCAGTTGAGCTGCGCTTTCCAAACTTCTTATGCTGTTCAGTGGAGTTAAGGGGGTAGGCTAGCAATCTGAAAGCTGGCATTATAGGACGTCCTGGAGTAATAGAAGGTGACATACATCTGGTTCATACACACCTGATGACAGCCAATAATTTAATTCTAAATATGCTTGAAACACCTGTTATTCTGCTTTATGTCAACTCAACTAAATATATGATAAAAATAAGACAAAAAATTAAATTTAATATCAATCATTGTCTAATAAAATGTTAATGTATATTTTGTATATGTTTAGAATACACATATTTATAATATTATCATATAACAATAATATTTCTTAAAAAAAAGTTTACCAAATTCAATACAAAATCTAATTTATAAGCTTAAATACTTTGTATTCATCTTTTTTTTTTTTCCTTTCCTCTCCTCTCAGGTGACTTTATCTATGTGCATGGCTGGTGTGTGTTAAAATTCAAAGCATATATTATAAATGAATATTTGTATATTTCATTAAATTTTATGTTATAGATTTTCTTAGCATAATATAGTGAAATACCCTATATGTTATTTATGGTCAAATAATATCTGTTTCTATAGTCTTCAATTAAAATTGCATCTGTTTTAACATATCTGTTATAAACTATTACACAAGTTGTTTTTGGACATATGTTTAAGAATATATATTTTGCATAAATGAAGAGAGAAAAATTATATATATAAGAAAATTTTGCCTGCCTGGGATTGGAACTTGGATATAAATATATACTTATAATGGTTTCCTCTTTTATCCGTCGAATCAATAACTTATAGCTTATGTCTGCCTTTGTATCTCCTTTCATCGCATAAATGATTTATAATCTTGTTTCAGATTTTAATATTGAATAGATTACTGTTGGACAACACACGTTACAAGGGCAATGTTCACCGGACAAGCCACAGAATGTTTAGATAACATGAGGTAGGAGAATCCACTTCAACTATGGCACACAGAGCCAAGTATGTAAGTACCAAATAGAAATATTGAGGACTCTTATCACTGGTCAGCAGTGAAAATAAAGACTGACTTTCTTATCGGTGTGACAGGTAACTTATCTTTTCAATTTTTTTTTTTGCAGTCATTTCCAAAGGAATTCTATTTTAAGATTTACTTAATTTTATAATTATTTTGTTATTGCAAAAATGAGCAAAACAATTTGCATTTGGACATTCATGTTTAGGGGGAAGGGTTCTTCTTAAATCGTCACATTTTTGTAGATGTATTTTAACTTGAAGTCTGTCATAGAGTTTTTCAAAATTCTACTCAATTTTTGGGTAACTGGTAAAAATGTAACAATCTAACCCAAATTGGCTTGGTAAATTTACATCTACCAGGTCTGTGCTGTTGGGGAGAATGGTCAGAACGGGGTCTCCCCATGGTTATGCAAACTTAATTTAGGAGGACCGATTTATAGGTTTCCCAAATCGTTTGCAGTCTTGGTCTATATTTGCACATCGACACTGATTTTGACAAATTTTGTAATCCGCTGTTCAATAATGATTATATTTAAAAGTAATTTTGCTTCATTTTTCACAAAAGCACATTTATGTATTTAAAAAATCAGCAAACCAGGGGAAAATGCAAATGTTAGGTTATCTCACAAAATTTTAGAGGACCTATTTTAAGGTTATACCGGGAAAGATTACAGCACAGGCCTGCATACAAACCAAATTCTCAGAGAATTGTATTAATACAGCATTTACTTTTTGCACTAAGAGGACGTCTGTCTAAGACTGACACTGATAGATGGCCATTCTTTCTCCACTAAAATACAAAATCTTGTAATTTGAAGGAAGATGAAGACCCATTAGAGGAAGATGAGAAACCAGAGTGGGAGAGAAAACCCCCAGCTGTCGACATGTCACAGTTTGATCCCAAGAACCCAGAGGAAATTCTTCAGGCATCTAAGAAAGGGAGGACTCTGATGTTGTTTGCATCAGTTTCAGGTCAGTTATCAGGGAATCGTAAGAGCAGTAAAATAACAAGTTGCTATAGTGATGAAACCTAGGGCTAACTGCAACATGCTAAATCATTGGCATTTTTAGAATATTTTTCTAGGGTCCTATCCCAAATTCTCTACCTTCTTTTGGCTTGATTTTAACACAGATATTATGAAAATAGGTTTACATTGACATTAATTTAAGCTTCTTTTATTTTTGGTGCCCAGACATTTTCCACAACCAAATTACGTATGTGATGTCTGGCTAAATAATGTAGGGTAATGCCACAGTGGACAAACATCAAAACTTTCAAATTGCACAGAGTAATTAGAACCTTTGATCAAACCTAATTCAGGAGGGCAGCGAGGAGAGAGCTTCTAGTTATCCTGGTGCTCTCAGAGCTAAGGAGCATTATGATTCACAAGAAGCCCATTTATTTATGATTTCTTCATATTGTGCCTTAAGATTGTCCTATTTTGTCTTTGTCGGCCAGGCCCGCGGCCGTGGCTTAGTGGTTAGTGAGTGCTCTTTCGGAGCCTACTTCGATGTACCGTTCACGGGATCGAGTCCGCCTGTCGACCCTCAGGTATATGAGTG
>JAQQZZ010073544.1:10023-21066 GCA_030265115.1 Mopalia vespertina
TTGTATTCACATGAAGGAAGAACCGGAGTGTTGCCCTAGTGCTCAAAGAGCTAATGGGTAACACGAAGCCATTATGTTGTTTTGCACCTTAATGGTCCTGTCATGCCTTTGTTTGTTGCCATTGGGCATCCTTCACCCGTCAGTCTACCATGCCTTCATACAAAGGAAACAACCCTTTCAGTTTCAAAACAAAAGTGTAACACAATGTGGTGTCTGTGTGGTTTCCTTCACCTATTGGGTTTGCAAGCCTTCATGTGAGTGTAATAACTTTAAGTATAGATTAAGTCCCAATTAAACACTTGTGTCAGCAAAGATATTTTGGTATTGGCATATTTGTAAAATTTTGGAATTGTTTCTATCCTTTTTAGGAAATGAAAGTCGTTATGCTAGAAGATTTAGCAGCTCATTTCAAGTTGAAAACACAGGTATGTGTAATACAGGTGTATTGGCATTTCTTTTAATAAAACACCTAAAAGCAATGAACACAGGCCTAAATACCTTTGTTGGGCCAATAAATTGAAAATACTCTCCAAAGAAAATTTGTCCATGATAAAACTGTCCACTATTTTTAACTACCCCCAAAAAAGTAAACATAACTGATAACAGTGAAATCAGAGCCCAGTAAGTTGGGGAAACTTGTTGCACTTTTCGCTGTTGACTAACGAGTCAACCTGATCTTTTATTTCTTTTGTTCTAATGACTGCCCTATCTTGTGATTGCAACAAAAAAAAAACGAGCGTGCTCATTTGAGTGAAATATCCTTAAGTACTGTGTTAAACCTCATATGAGAGAAATATCCTTAAGTACTGTGTTAAACCTCATATGAGAGAAATAAGTCCTGCCTTCAAGTCTAATCTAACAAATAAACAAATGTATTTATTGTTGGGAGCTCCTTGTGACGAACTTGTGTCCTGCTGCTCATATGTTTTTTTAATAATCGTTTTTTGTCAGTTCTTCTAAGGGGGTATCCATCAACCATTTTAGTGGCATGCCAACATTTAATCGAAGCGTATACCTCTAACAGTATTTTCGTTATTTTGGGATAACACTTTCTTAGTTTAAACAGATTCTAGTTCAAAAAAGTTTGCAGGTTGAGACTCGTCCAGGATATCAAACCCATGACCCGCAGTTATGCACGCAATCGCCAGCATTAAATTCCGGCCACCTAGGCCACCTAGACCACTCAGCCACCTGGCCTTCTACTAAATAGAAGGATAGTCAGCTGGAGTCTAGGTAGCGGACATTCACTAACTCTGAGGTTGTGGGTTTGATTCCCGGACAGGTTTCAAAATAAAATTGTATACCTCGAATCAAACAAGCAGCTGTGGCTTAGTGGTTAGCATGTCTGCTTACTAACCCTACTTCTATGTAACGTCTACGGGTTCAAGTCTGCCTGTTGACCATCAAGTACATGTATATAAGTGAGTCACATGATGTAGCTCAGGCAATCACAGTGGTTGTTTTTATGAGGTTTCCACCTGGCTTTCCACCGTATTTAAGCAAGGAACAGGATGAAGTGAACAATCGTCGTCTAATTGTTTTGTTTTTTTACAAGGAGGCAATTGACAGAATTCACGACCTCCAAGGGGACGGCACTATCACGGGAGTGATAGATGATCGAGGCAAATTTATCTACATAACAATGGACGAACTTGAATCTGTGGCAAAGTTTATGCGTCAACACGGTCGGGTGTCAATAACAGAACTTGCGAAATCGAGCAATAGATTAATAAACCTTAACCCAGACAACACAGAAGCGGCAAAGAAAATATATCAAGAGGTCTCAACTTAAGTTTTGTTTTAAATTTACATTTATTGAAAGCATATGATTTCTGAAGAAATATCACTGTTCCCCTGATCAGCAACGTTATCCGCTTTAATTATGAATAAACCAGACAACTTTTCTTTTGTTTTCTAATTTTACCGAGATGAATGTTCAGAAAAAACTCTTTTAATTTAACATTCATACAGGTGTTATCAGGGGTCAAAGAAGGTAATGGCATGGTTAATAAATGTTTGAACTCAATATAAGATGTTTACTTCAGTTTATTATTTGATATTTGGCTTAAATATTGACTTTCTCTATCATGAGGTTTCCTGCCGGATTTCCACAATCTGTAAGTAGGGAACAGTTTGAAATGGAAAATCTGTCTTCGTAAAGGTAAAATACCCTTATTCTAACCCCAATCAATCAAACAAACGAACAAACAATTCAATGGAATTTCCAAAAACATTGATGTCAATATCATACATTATTTTTGACAAAATGTATCTGAGTATGTTTAATTGTAATATCTTGTTGGATTTAATACTTTTATTTCTGGCTGCTGATATGGACTTGTGAAACCTGTATGAATCATCACTTCATCAGATTTGCTTACTATTAAATCACTGGGTGTTAGCATTTTCAGCTGGATTATAGACAAAATAATAAGGGTATATCCAAGTAGAAAACAATCTGTCTATAAGATTGACTTATTTAATAAAAATAAACCAAAATCATTTCACAAGAATTTTTCATCAGTAAATATTGTTTTGTGGCCATGTGTGGGAATATTTGTTGACAATAGTCTGTGTTAAACAGACAGAAATGATATGGCATGAACCGTTTTAAACACATTTACGTTGCCAAACTGGTTCTAACAATTATAAAAGCTATCCACACACTCAGAACCAATTTTTCACAACTGCTGTTTACAATCTTTGTACTTGAGATCACTTTATTTTTAATTTTTTCTTTTTCGAAAAATTATTTCGTTAATACCTTGTTGACCTCACCCTGTTGTTTTTGTTTTTTTGTTGTTTTTTTTTTAACTGTAAAATTAACCCGCATGTGATTTGGTATGTGAATTGATATATACTGACCAACATCTGAAAGTAATCTGGAGGATACATAGTGAGATCTGGTAGACACCATTCGGTCTTATCAGTGTGATGCTGTAAACTCAAGTCATGTGACTATTAGTATGACCATTACTTTTATGTTTTCAAATATTCAATGATAATGAAATCTTAAAAAGCATTAACGTTACCAACATATAAAGAAAACAATAATATTACATAAACAAAATGACAAAGCAAGACAGAAAAAAATTGGACAATGCAGGAGACCGAACACTAAGTTACGACATATATTTTCAGCTATATCAGTTACATCTGTGGTATCCAACAAAACATTCGCTGCATTTGGAACACATTGTTTCTGTTCGTTTTTGGATTAACAATGATGGATTACAATAATTGACTTTTTCTAAGCTCACTCTAAACTAGCCTCTAATGACGTCTTACCTTCCCTATTGTCTTGTGGCCATGTTATATGTCAGGTATCAACGCCATAACGGCAAGCCCGAATTTTTGGAAGGAACGTAGGAGCTGCACTGCATCGAATTCAGTCTTAAGATAAATCCTTCTAGGCAGCTCCTAGCCTCAAAATTATATCCATAGGTACCTGGTAGAATACGGTCATCGGTATAACAGTCATTTTCGATAAATTATTGTCGGTATTTCACTTGTTATCCTGCCCTTTGGGTCCGGTGAATCAAATCTTGTTTTCAAAGTTATCGCCACGTTTGGTGTTTGCGCATACGCATTATAACAGTGGAAAGTGGCGAAGTATTTGAAACCCCTTCAAATGGAAAGCGGTTAAGCTGGATATTGAGGACTCGTTGATGTGAAATACTGACGACAAATATCAGAAATGACTGATACCGTGACACCAGGTACCTATGGATATGATTTTGAGGCTGGGAGCTGCCTATAGAGGATTTATTTTAAGACTGGATCGAATGCAGTGCAGAGCAGCTCCTACGTTCCTTCCAAAAACTTTGGGCTTGCCGTTATGGCGTTGATACCCGACATAGAACATGGCCACATGGTATAATCCTGTTGAATGTAATTTGAATCTGTAGAGATATAATAGGAGTTCATAGGAAACTGTCCAGATTGAAGTCGAAAAAACAAAGTTTCAAAACGGCAAGATCTCAAAACAGACTGGGTTACACCATACTTTACATCCGTGGTTACATGTACTGTCAGAGGGGTTAAAATTATAGTAAAAACGGCTTTTCACAGTAAAAGTCCAGTCTCTGATAGAGCTTTACTAAATGAGGTCTTTTACACACGAGTACTTCAGAGACAGCTCTATTTAGTGGTGAATGAGCACAAAACCCCTCCATTGCCACATGGCACCTTGTCACATGTTTGAGCACTGGTCAAATCCTCCATACAGCTGTTGCATTTCCATTCTTGAACATCGCACCTTCTGAATGTCACAGAATTTAACATTTATAAAGTAGCAAATTCTTGTTCCTGCTAAATGCAGGAATATATAATACATAGTATATTTGTAATAAAAAAGAAACTCCCATGAAACACAGGGAAAATAACCATAAAGTTCATTACTGTGTTGAATTATGTCTGATGTATGGTTGCGGCCTCTCTCGCTCTGTCTGAACCCTTGAAATAGGTGTGTAGCTGCCAGGTCGTGTGCACGGACTGGCATATATAGAATAACTTCCATTTACTGCTACCAAAACAACATGCGTCTCTGGAATTCTACAATATTGCTTCTCGAGATCATCTACTAAAAACTCTGGCAATGTTTTAAAATTCGGACCCGAATTTTTTACTGTTACACTTTTTAACTTTCCGTACTTGAGGACAACTTCAACAAGAAAGTCTTCTCTTGATTGTACGTGTTCTCGTCTGTTTTCTGGGTAGTGGCTGAGAACTGGTTCACTTTGACTCACTCGATTTTGTGGAGGGTCTACATTCTTGTAAAATTCACCTGGTCCAGACAACAAGCCCCCGTCAGGTCCGTAGAAATAATGAGCAGATTTTGGTTTTGTATTTGATGGCCGATCGAGTTGGTCACCTGCAATGATACCGTTTATATTTCGGTCATGGCTTCTGATGTCTCCCTGCGATTGCCCAGAGCCTAAAATTGGTTGTTGCTGGTACATTGGGTGTAACTGATTTAGATTAGGACGCCCATAAAGTGGTAAATGATTTTGTGGGTTGATTAATTGGCCATGGTGAGTGTAAAATGGTGGCTGTATAGAGTCTCTGTCCACGGGATAACCATGAGTGGCTGCCAAATTTCTGACGTACATTCCCTGGCCTGATTGAACAGGATTGCCCCAGGGATCCATATAGACCGGCACTGGGTTGTATCGGAAGCTTGGAGCACCATAAGCACCTCCAACTGGTTGGTTGTAGTTGGAAAATCCTTCGGGACCTAAACGATGGTCGTAGCCATATGAAACATGTTCCGGATACGGGGATCCATAACCTTGAATCGGATATGAAAAACTCTGATTCAATTGCGATGGGAAGTTGCCACCAGTATGGGGCCTATATTCTCCTAAAAATGAATCCTGCATTAACTGCTTCTGTTGAATCGTTGGATACATTGGAGCGACCTCCGTCAATGGCCGTCTCCCATACTTTGAATCTACCACAAGGTCCTCCATTTCAACCCGTCTTGTTCCAACTTTAACGTGTGTTAATATTGAGCTAAACTAACACATACACAAACTGTGAATAGCAAAGCAGAAGCTTGAATTCTAAACCTGTCACTCGTATATTGTCTCTTTTCTATAGGTTTTCGTTTTCATTGTGAAATACACGGGTCGTGAGTATAAAGCAAGGCGTTGGACTGTAACACGGATAGCCTACAATGTAAATAGGTAAAATGAACCATGACTGACATTTAATCTTCGTGGTACTATCAATGTAACCCGCCCATACATTCCACACAGACTGGAAAAGCGGTACGTTTGAAAGTCTTACACTTCCAGCACAGCTAGTGTGGACAATTGCAACGAAGGACTTTGACGCAGAGCAATTCGAAGCAAATAACAAAAAGTGTTATTTAACGGCATTGAATATCACTTTTATGCGCGAAGTAAATCCTGGTATTTCACCGACATATGAATAATAAACCGTTGTCATAGCCCTGTATGTGAAATATCCTTACACACTGCAGAACAATCTATTTAGCTGATTTTACTCCCACCGTCACTCCGTGACACGGTACCATTATCATGTACTAAAAAAAATATATATATCTATATTTGATTTTCTCATGCATCCCCTATGATCACTGATCAGCCACTATTTATATACAAATCCATTTGTTTTTGCAAACAACGGAAAGCACAATTTACTGTTGTTGAATCAATATAAAATGTTTTTGATAATGAGTTTACAACGTTGCGTAAATGTGGGCATATTTCATGAATTGTGGGAGGCGTTATCGGGTAGCTTAGTAAACGTATCGGTATGCTCCCTTCGTATTAGATCCAGGTATGGTACCATCATTATATAGCGTATATGCAATACTGACGGTACAGCTTAATCAAAAAACGTCTTGTAGATTGAGATTTTTTGTGTCCAAACTACACATCAAATAAAATCAACGTGAAAAACGTGTGTCGATATATACCTAAAGTGTTCATTTTATAGCCTACCTGCACTCATCAATTCTCGCCTGCATATAGTCTAAAACTTTCTCTGGCAACCAGCTATCGAAGTTCTCTCGCCATCCTGTTACATAATTTCCATGTGCCTTTCTTCGTTTACAACCATCTGGTATAAGGTAAACTCCCAATGTCAGAATCTGTGTCACCGAAAAAGCTCCATGGGAATCGGGTGCACACAAAATCTTATTCTATACAGCGGAAAGGGCTATCAAGGCAGACCGACTTCGTATATTCCTACATCCATACCGGTCGTAGGAATATACGAAGGTAGTACCAATACGTTTACTTAAAGCGATGCTCCGGCTGCAATAACCCCTATATCCCTTGAAAGGTTACTATTAAACATACTTAAATAAGATATCAACTTATCATTTCTTCATCTTATAAAATCACGTGAGGGTTACGAGTATGTACCTACCTAATACCACTGGTAGCTGACATTTTGGGCGTGGCCAACCCTATTCATGACGTCACGCGACTAACACTCTTCTGTGTTACAGGTTAATAACATGTGTGAACCAATTACCTATAAAGGTCATTGCTGTCAACTGTTAAAGGTTTAAACAGACGACTCTATAGGTCTCGTGACGTATTAGTTATTTGATTGGTCAATATTTGTGGAGCTCTTCTGTTTAGTGATTAAAGTAGCAATACAATCTTGTATTCGGGACTATAGCTTTTCCCTGAAGTCAGAATTCGCTTCGTGAAATCGGTCCCAGATACTCGAGCCGTATTCCTGCATTTAAACGATGCTATTGGGCGATTTAAGATCGTATTTTAAAGAAAGCCCAGTGTATTTAACATTATTGGACAGAATTAATTGAATAGCTGGTAAATGTAAAATGTTATAATTACACAGTTATGAGAACTCTAACATTGTATCTCACAATAAGGCTATATCTTTATGCTAGACTGGTATAGATACTGAGCTCTGCATCTAACTTGCTTCGTATACTCATTATTTTGGAATAACACGTTCTTCAATAGTTTTGACAGATTCTGGTTCAGTAAATTTTGCAGGTTGACGGATTGGTTGACGGCCGGCATATACCGGTCGATTACCGGACGGGTGTTAACCCGCAATTTTTTTTTTAATAGGATCTGTTAGAAACCTAGAAAGTGTTATCCTCAAATATCTAAAATATACTGTAAATATTCACTTTCTAAAAGACACAAAACAACTCAATCCAGGCTTCCGTATGTAAGGACAATCAATACATACTTGTGCTATTGAAAAGCTCCGGTTGGAATTGGATAAATACGCTATAGTTAAGTTTTTCTTGGAACCGTTTTAGATATTTTTAGCCACAAAGAATATCATTATGCGATCAATTCCGCTTTTAACATCTTATCTTCCTTACAATAAGACAGTAGCATTGTCTTTAGATAGAGCAACTAAATTAATTATTTTCAAACATTGGGTGATTTTCTCTTTGCTCAGTTATAGGGCATGTCATCTCGTTCTCTTCTACTTGACTGCCGGGTACCATATAACATAAACGGGCGCAGTTGTTTCGCTAAATGTGAATAAGTCGCAATTTTTAGAGTTGAAATAAACTTTCAACGTATATGTGTCTTATTTTTCTTATTTCCACTGAGATTAGAATAAATAATGCTTTGGGTAAATCGTGATTTCTGGTCTGTATACAGGACAAGCCTAATCAAAATTGAATTTAATTAAAACCTTAAAACGCTAGAACGCCCTAGAACGCTTAGATGTGCAGTATCTTTATTGTCAACCCAAAGGACTACCTCCTAGCATGTTCAACCAAAATCTGCATTGTTATTGTAGAAAATCAAATCGTTCTCGCTTTTCTTGAGATTGTGACTCCGAGGTTAGGACCAGCCATCTTGCTGTTCAAATTCAAAAGTAACGCTGTGAGGAGTTTCCCGGAAATTTCTTATTTTCGACTTGGTAGTATTTTAAATGTTAACGATTCAGTGCTGAACACAATTGTTTGGGTTTTTTGTTGTTTTTTGTGTGGGGGTGGGGGGGGCTATTACAACAACAGACCAATGTCCAGCCAATGAAAGATAGCCGTTCTCTCGGTTCATCCATTTCTGACCGGATGATAAACAAAACGTATGGACTCGCGTAGACTGTGACTGCTAAAGACCAACTCACGATGTATCCAATTTGTTTCTGTTCACACCGCTTCTAGATTATATCTCTTTGGGTGTGGATTATCTCCGACATCTTGATAGAGTTTTCTTTACGGTCAGGCTTCATCGCTTTAGAAATGTCTTATCTGTATTTCCCAATTCTGGAAATCACCCCGATCAAATGGCCAGTTTATTTTGCTCTGGGATGTATATTTTGAATTAACAGTATCTCAAACAACGATCTGATTTGTTTATTTAACGCCTTTCAACGGTCCCGGGACATTTTCACGTTTGGCTGAACAAGTGTTAGACTTGTTGGTCTTTTCGGAGGTGTTGATGGTTTTATGCCAAAATTTCCAAATGATTGCTGTGAGATGAACCTGTTGTTTGGAGATTGTTAGAGGAGGGGTGGCCGTTAAACTGTATCAGACAGCTACACCAAGGTTCAGTTGACTCAGCATTGGAGCGCTGAACTTCCGTCAATGTAGCCTACCGCACAGCGTTCAGACCTCCTGTTGATATTGTATATACGGGACGTTTTTCAATGACTGCAGAGGTCGCAGGGTGGTTTACACGAGGTTTCTTCTCGTGGAATTCCACCAGCCACCTGCTATGCAAGGTCGTCATCGAAGCTAAATATTCTTGAGTACGACTCGAATCATCCATCAGATAATAAATTAAATTGTTAAGCTTCATTAAATATTTCACAGATCGATAACACTCCCTCCAATCACTAAAAACAATAATTAATACTTTTGTCTGGGTATTTTTTGTTTATTAAGTATTTGATCCAATCATTAAATCATTCGGTCAATGTGTTAATTCAGCTGATGCGTTATTTAGTACTATTTATGGCATAATGTGTGGAATATTGGCTTTTTTGATGACGCATGGTTGTGCGGAATTTGCACCTAATCGAGCTACGCCTGTCTTGTAGGACGGGAGTTAATATTTGAGCCAATGACTGTAACAATTTTCAACCGGTCACAAACAATGCACCCTTTCGTATAAGGGGCTTCATATTTGAAAACCCTTTTTAAAAATGTTCTGCTATGCATTTATAGATAACAGGAATTTAATGTCTTCGCTTTAGTTTACTGTCTTAAACATCAACTACTGATATGTAAACTGTAGAGTGCCTAATACATAAAACAAGAGCGTAATGTAAACTGACATACTCGTTAAACCCAGACTAGAGCCTGTTAACTACAGAACCGAGGAAACACTGATAGTTTAATTGTTTCTCCAAGGTACTTGTTTGTTTTGAGGAACTACAGACGCTGCAGCTGCCGTTCTTTTATCGTTTAGGTATGTCCGCTTCATGGCCGATTCTTAATTGGAAGAAGGTCGTAAAGTACGGAAACACAGACAGACAATCACCCCTAAAGAGAAACATATACCGGAAATAAGATGTTGAAATTTTGTCCACATATAATGGCCCAATGATTTATATGTGATACAGGAATTAAACAAAGTAAGATGGTATTTAGCTAACACCACGGATAGATAACATCACAAGGGTTGATATTAAGGTGATTAGCGAAGGGAAGTTATATTCACTCACTAAATGACGTTTTTACTGAAGCAATATAGGGGCTTTGCCGTGGCTCAGTCGATTAAGCATGATCCCCGTTCAATATTTCGCTCGTAGGCTCGAGGCCGGCTTTCGGCTCTCAGTATTTAACACAATTGCTGATTTTAATTCTAGTTTTCTTCAAATCGCCTGTTGGGCTGTTTCTTAATTTGGAGGAGGATTGTGAAGTACATACAAGTGTGACAGGCAATAACCATTAAATACCGATTACTGTTTCAGAGGCCAGATGCCAGCTTACTTCCGGTCGTGGTGTTTATTCACGGCGGATCCTACCAGAGTGGAACGGGCGCCATGTTGGACGGAAAGATGCTGGCTTCGCAGGATCTGGTTGTTGTCAGCTTTAACTACAGACTCGGACCACTCGGTAAATTCTGTTTAAACCTGTCCACTTAGGTATTTTAAGAATGTTGCTTAAATTCGAGATCAGGAGATTTGTCCCGCTTGAAAGTCCTTTTCGCCCTACATGCCGCTATAACCGTTAAGTAAAATAAGGAAGTAGATCAGAACACTCGATTGTCAACAGCTATATTTATGTATTAGGTTTGTTAGATTGATACATAATAAATTATCCCCCCCCCCCACAACGCCCACCCATATTTGTTGATCAATCGATTGATTGATTGATTGATTGGTTGGTTGGTTGGTTGGTTGGTTGGTTGACTGGTTGGTTGGTTGATTGATTGATTGATTGATTGGCTGAATGAATGATTGATTGATTGATTGGTGAATTGATTGATTGGTTGATTGATTGGCTGAATGATTGATTGGTCGATTGATCGATTGATGAATTGATTGATTGGTTGATTGATTGATTGATTGATTGATTGATTGATTGATTGATTGATTGATTGATTGATTGATTGG
>JAQQZZ010073555.1:0-21064 GCA_030265115.1 Mopalia vespertina
ACAAAGACAAGACGAGACAAATACAGGACGCAATACAGACACCACAAACAGATCGGCTTCCTGTTCCCCTTTAGCTCAGAGAGCACCAGGGCAACACAAAGCTCCCTCCAACTACCCGCATAAAGCTGGGGAAACAAACTACATGTTTGACAGTGCATCAGGACAGTATAGGCTATAAAATGAAAAAAGTTTGAGTTTTGTATACTAAAATATACAAGAGACACAGTTTGTCGTACTCAAAGATATTTCACTTAAATGAGTGGAAAACTGAAGAGCCTTAGAAACACCAACTTTACCATATGCAAGGTGTACCTTCTATACATGTAAACTGTGTGCCTTAGGTGCAGCGAGAGATGAACATGTAATTTGTTGTATAGTAATATATGCTTAATTCATTGTTTTTTATCCAAAAGACTGACAATTGTTTAGTTGTTCATCAACAGGTTCATTGACATATATTCTTACATTTCACTTTGATTACATGTACATTGGCTTCTGTGGAAAAACAGGAAGAGTTATATGGAATGAGAACACACCTGGGTAAAAATCATTAGCTTTGGACATTTTAACTCGGGCTCCTGCATCTTTTTGAACTTGGGCAATAGTTTCTCCACCCTTTCCTATGATGGCTCCGGCAGCTACGCTTGGAACTAGGATCTTCATGTGAATATTTTCCACTGCAATAACAAATAAAGGGAGTTAATTAGGATGTTAAATTATTACAAAGGGAGAGAATCCAGAGGAGAAATGGCAGAGGAGATTTGTGATGAAGAGCCGTGTGCAGCACTCACATGTACCAGTAACATATGTATTGTCTCCAGGATACAAAACTGGAAGTTAGAACATAGATTTTTCATTTACAAAGAAAAATATTTCATTTTCCAATGCAGCATTCTATACAAAGACACTAATTATTCTTCCTCCAATGAAAAATATTAAAAGCAAGCATTTTTAAGCTCCAAACAAACTCCCAATACACATGAACACTCTAGAGGAAATTGGAGTCCTGTTCTTAAACAATAAGATATCATACCTACATGTGCATGAAGAGTCACATTTATTGTAAGCAAGGAGAAGATAACTCTCCTAGAAGGAACGATTGTTAACATAAGGCAGCATGTACATGTAGCAATGATGCAATAGAGTTATCTGACCAAGGTCTGAACAGTGAAATACATGCACGTTAGACTATCAGATAATCATGAACAAACATAATGAGAGCCATTTTCATTATTCCACTTTGATCTGTGTAGAATGTCAATAGGTACATGTACAAATGTAGTAAGCATGTCAAAGCATGGTGGAGAGCTTGTCGGCTATCTGCCTGGTCTTAGGAAGATAATCTACATGCACACTATTTAACCTAGAATTCCAGTCACAAAATTTACATGTAGAAGTAGCAAAGATAACAAGAAGAACCACCTAACAACTAAAAACAATGCCTTTATGTCAACCCGGAAATTAAAAAAAAAAAAATAGTGTGATTGGGGTTTAACGTCATACTCAAGGGTATTTTACTTATATGAAGGCTTGTCCACTTCACAGTTTCTTGCTTAAATACGGTGGAAAACGGAGAAGAAACTTCATAAAAACCACCCCTGCGAATTTTAGTGCCACACAGTGTGACTGATGATGATAGTTGGACTCCCACCCATACATTAAAGTAGGATTAGTAGGCAGACATGGTTACCCCGAAACCAAGGCCTCTAATTAGAGACTAATTAGTACTTTTTTTTTTAAATTATTTTTTCTACTTGTGCTGATCCTGTAATTAAGGTATCACCCAATCAGGTTCTGACATGTTTTATGATCAGTGTTTATGATCATATCTGAATTTATATGAACACGATTACCAGTATTCTGCCAGAGAAGGGCAAGGCAAGCTGTGAAACTGAACTACATGTACACTAGTAAAGTTTAAAACAATCAAAATGACGACGGATGACTATTAAATGAAAAAGGGTTATTTGGAAATATAACAATTTACACAGGATATACATTTAATAAAGATAACGTACTACGAACAGCAATGAGTTGAGTAAATCTTTATAAACACAAACTTGTATATTAACTCAAACTGGTTTTTCTACCTAATGAACGCCCAACGGATAAAGCTGAGAAAAACGAAACTGGAAATGAAAACTTTCATACAGGTCTGACAGGGGTGAGCAGGTTACTGGTGAAATATAGAACAATAACATTGTAGATGGATAGACTAGATTCAGGTACAATCAACTTGATTATGAATGGTCATTACATGTAGATCGAACAATGCACTGCATGCAGGTCTTTCCCTCCTACACATTTAGATGTATATACACCTAGTATGCAACCTACATTTAAAACAGCCTGCCTTTAAAACAGCTCCAACAGTTCAACACCATACATGTAGACCACTTAATGCTCTACATGTACTGAAGTTTAGCCCTTTAAGGGGCATGTAAGTGACATGGCAGGGCTCAACCTTCAATTGACAGGTTGCTGTGTGTCAGATGCCATAGCCTCATCACAAACTAACAAAAATAGATAAACAGATTGATTGGGGTTTAAAGATGTACATGTGTGTACACGTATAAAGGATGGGTTATTTCACTTACAGAGAGGCTTGGTTTGATTTGTTTGTTTGTTTGTTTGATTAGGGTTTAACGTTGTACTCAAGGGTATTTCACTTATATGACGATCGATGTCCACTTGACCTTGCCTTATTACGATGGAAAACCGAGAGGAAACCGCGTAAAAACCACCCCACCGATTGTTGGAGCCACATCTTGTGACTCACTCATATACCTGAGGGTCGACAGGCTTGGTTTGATTTATGTTTTACTCCAGCCCACTGGGTGAAGGGAACCACCCTCAATTCCCCTGGCAACAAAACAGAGACAAGATGGGACAAATACAGGACGCAATACAAATACCAATGATATTTTCGTGAGTTTCTATAGTTAATGAGACTTAGAGAACTCTTGTACGCTATGCCATGCCGCATTAATTCCCGCCAATATTTGGGGCGACGTACATGTTTGCCACTGACCAGCAAATAAAAGTAGTGCAAAACAAGATGGCCCTGGTGTATCTACATGTAGGAGTCAATGTCTCAACGTAGGGAGAAGAATCCACTATATTTTAGAATGAACAAATACATCACAAACAGATCAGCTTCATGCTGTCCCCAGCTCTGAAAGCACAAGGGTAACAGGAAGCTCCATCCCTACCCTCTGCCATACAGAGAGGAAAATGTCTTTAACAAACAGTATAAACAGGGTCTCAGCTACATACATGTAAGGTCCCGGGTTCGAATCCTAGTGGAGGCAAGCAAATTTTTTTCTCTTCATTTATTCAAAATATATATATATGTTGTAAAACTATAATACTACAGTTTTTCATACATTTACTATTCCTGGTACTACATGTAACTCTCAGATTGGGGTTTAATGTCATATTCAAGGGTATTTAACAACATATTATCCACTCTGCCTTATGTTATACATGTATAAGGGAAAAATGTACAGGTCATTGTAAGATAATCACAAACTCACAACGACAGAATGGTGTGTTTTGTTCATGTAAATGGGCATACTCAAGTTGGTATTAACTTATTAAACAGAAAGTAAACAATGAAAAAGATATGCTACATTGTACATGTCCTTCATAAATAAAAATGATGGACCATTTTACACAAGTGACGAAACAAATGCCATGGATTTTCTAGGCATGTGTAGGCATGAGCAAGGGCTTTAACAGGAGGTGT
This sequence comes from Mopalia vespertina, assembly GCA_030265115.1. NCBI lineage: Eukaryota > Metazoa > Mollusca > Polyplacophora > Chitonida > Mopaliidae > Mopalia > Mopalia vespertina. Next base: position 3,749 of record JAQQZZ010073555.1, read on the forward strand.
CCACCCGTCCAAATGCACACCCTGAATTGAACAATTGCCTCATTTGGACACCCTGTTTTAAGAAACTTTAACATGTAGGAGATAGGGAAACGGTTAAAAGTGGACACCCAGTAACTTAAAAACTGAAGCAAAATGACCACTTTGTACACCATACTGTTGATTTCTGGCTAAGCCCCTGGGCATAAGCAGGATTGATCGCCCACAAAGTAACAATGCATGTCAATGACCGTACATTGGTAAGGTCGATTCAGCTTTTTGTCACCATACTGTAAGTATTTTGTTGCCTGGGGTCAAAATATTGTACACATGTAGGATTTGTTTATAACAGGTTATGGTGTAATGAGTTCATATAGTTGAACAGTGGCCAAAACCTTCAGAGTTGTTGTAAACAACAACCAGATGTGAACCTTAAAGTAACACCAGCCAATATCTCTGTATAAAGAACCAGTTTGTCCAGAGTCTACTCAGTCCTGCACATATACTGTGAGAACAGAAAGAGCTGAAAGATACAAGAAAAGATTATATATATGTACGTTTGTGTACATGTACATGTAGGCCCCTTGTCAAGTATCAATTTGTTGTACAGACATATTCAAAGAATAATCTGTAGGTCCCAAACTGACTGTGACCTTAATGCATGACTTTTACCCAGCAGGGTCTTCACACTACACTGTATGTTTTCTGACACAAAAACAGGACAGGCGTTTACTTTTTTGACAAGTTGAGGGTGGTGGGTTGATTCTATAATATCACACCTGGAAATTCCTCCCATTTAAAGGCAACCGGCATATTAAACCAATCAAAGCCCTCCTTAGCTTCAATCTGTTGACAAGGAAGGCCGTACATTTAAAACACCATTGAACAGTAAATTTAGGATTGCTGTCAAGATGTCAGAGAAATATTGACGAGTGAATTAGATCAGTCAGATACTTCTTGATGTCAACAGCAACTAACAAAAACAAGACAGGACAGTCAAAAGACAAGGTGTAGAAATATATATGCATTTGCTGGTCAAAAAAGATAGTCGTGTAAAGTTTCCAAAACTTTAACATTGTCTTAAATAATATTTTGTGTTTTAGATGTAGGCCAACATGTACATGGACCAATACTCCAAGCTTTGGGACTTGTGCAATGTACAGATGTACTGTACCTCGAAAATTGCAAAAGGAAAAACTATGAACAATCATATTACATGTATTAAGGAAAATGAAAGTTAAGGTACATGTTATTCCCTGTGTTATATATTGGCATTCATGCCAACTCCAAGGGCACTTTACTCACAACCACAAACTATGAAGAGATCTGCTATGTTGGAAAATTAATCTACCTCCTGTGCTGAGTAAAGACAGCATCAGTCTCTTCACTCCAAACAAACTACCCTTAGCCAAGAGATCTACATACTGTACATTGTTAGACAGGTTTGTTTACATTAAAATATCAAGCTAGTACCCTGTGGTGTTTGATAATTGTTTTCCATGCCTCACACAAAACTTTCAATCCGTTTGTGAAAGCTAAGTGCAAAATGTTTATCCACAACCTGAGCTCAAGGAAGAATTGTTTGTAGCGAGTTAATGTTTGATATTCAAGTTCATCACCTCTCTTGTCTTACCTCTATTAAAACTACATGTAATATTATAGTCATGTTTGTTGGTATACTCTATCAGTAAATGGACTTGTTAGATTTGTTTGTTTGATTGGGGGTTTAACATCTTACTGAAGGGTATTTCTATTATAGGATAGAGAGTTCTGGCAAGCGATGATGTACGTGTAGATGAAGACTACTGATTGACTAGTGTTTTCCAGTCTATTACCTTTAATATCGGACAGCAATGTATTCCAATAGCAGCATGAGCATAAATGAGGTTTTTCAAGGCTGAAAAATGTATTCTCCCCCAGCACTAAGAAAAGGTGTCCAAACAAACTGCCCTTAGCCTGTGGGTACCAGGGAAATATGATAGCCCTTTAATGACATGCATGTAGTACATGTACTTACTACCTGAAACATGCACGACTACTGTAATTATACATGTAGCTTAGCCTTTCGCTTTTGCCGGCCATATTAACCAGAGGGAAAGAGAGAGTATAAATACAGCCACCTAAACCAGGTAGGGATCCACTCAAGCTGCTGTTCACCTTAAAACACGCTGTCCATCACACATAAACTCATATCTTGTTCTATTTAGGTTCACCTACAGAACAGAGCATGAAAGAAACGAATGTTATTCTATACGCACGGACGCCACTCACACAGATGCATGTACGGAATAGGGAGTACGTTGGTGGATAAGCAATATGTAGACCCCCTTACTACTATTTATAGTACGGGAGCACCTGAAATGGTCTAAATATACCATCGGTGTTGGTAAGCATATACAATATACACAGCACTAATGGGGGCTTGACTTTCTCAATTATTACATTCCATGGCTTTTAGGACCTTCTGTTTGAATGTTATATGATGGAAACGGTATATGGTAAAGACTCTGCAAAAACTTGGGATTTGTTTGCCAGGGAGTAGCCTCATACATGTACCATATTTATTATAAATGGGTTACTGTTACATGTACACTCTTACAAAGCAATCTATAATTTAGAGGTCCAGTGGTATGGGAAATAATGGTAATAATGGATGAACTTTAGTGCCAGAGGAAATCACAGATTTTTTGCTTGTTTGATGGAGGTTTTAAAAGATGTAGTTAAATGTGTTCACTCAAAACTGAATGTTATCGAATAGGTTAAGGAAACCACCCTCCGCATCACTGGCAACAACGATGGGCTAGACCGTACAATCACAAGACCAAATATGACATCACAAAAATATTTGTGTTGCCCATTCAATTGGAAAGCACCATGACAACAGGATTCTTCTCCAACAATCCAAACCACTGACACATATTAAAACAGACAAGTACATGCAAATGTATAGTACTGTATTGACAGTACATCATAACCGGTTTAAATGTATCTTCAATGTGTTTAAAAATGTTTTTCGCCATTCTCACATTAATTCTTGGGCTACATTGTATAATACATGTATATAAGAATTAGATAGTAAGAATTATAACGTTTTACAAACAGGTCTCTTTCTGACATGACTGCATGTACATGTATTAAAGTAGCACAGGTGATTATAAATGTGTGTGTAATTATTAGGCAGGTGATCTCAAACCTTTATCATCATGATTATAATCAACAAATTTAAATGGTAATTACCCACGAACATATATTTTACTAAATGAACTGATCACGTGGATATTCAGAACCAATGAAGGATGACTAAGCAAGGATAATTGAACACAGGTCAAATCGAAATCTGTAGTCAATTTTATCTTTGAAATATATTTCTAAAAAATTTTCCCACTGGCATAGGGATGTCCATTTAAAACAGATGAACCATAAAGTACATGTACATTTAACCTTTTTGCTTGATTAGTCCAGTCAAGGAAATTTCACCCCCCAAAAAGACCCAAATAAAGTAAGTATTTTAACTACCTGATATTGTTGTAAATCCAGCTAAATTAATAATACTTGTACAACCGACATGTAGGTCAAAGCATTACTTAAACATCACCTGTTTTAACACCTGTCTAAATTTCACTGATGTTAATGCTATATTTAATCTACATACATACATGTATACATGTACCCTGAAACGTATGCACTCATTAAATTAAAATGATATTAATTAAACATCAATATGATAACTGTAGTTGAGGGACTGACTGTCATGATCGCTATATGCAGCATGCTGACACACAATCATCAGGTTAGCCACTTGTATAATTCAAAGTCAATTAGCTCTGTACAACTGAATTGCTTTTTGATTATGAAATGATTATTTGTGACAGATTTTGCCAAACCCAAAACTAAAGAAACACCGACCCATCCATCAATGTCAACTGATTGGATAAGATTTATATGAATAACGGTTATTTCACTAATAAACCAGTCCAGTGGATGAAGGTACATGCACATGTAACCACCTCTGACTGACGTCCTGGGAAACAAAGGATGACATTAAAGTATAATCACAAGAAAGAATGCAAAGATCAGCCTCTTACATGATGCTTTCTCCATGTGGCCGTCAAAATAGGAGAGCAGCGTACTAAAAAATATATATAGCCACACTAACATAGCTTTGCTTTGTTGAAAGATTAATTTTCCTCCGATATTGACAAATGAAACACATGTACAGGTCAGAGCTTGAAATAAACTGACCTTAGATTTGATTTGATTTGAAAGAGCAAGGACTCTACTGTACACTAGTGACTTACATGTACACACAGGTAAATAGTTTGAAAAAAAAGAAAAACAAATTTAAAAAAAAAAAAAAAAATGTACAACTGGGTTGGTACAGGTGTCAAAAACTTTCATTTTGACAGGCACTTGTTTGATTGATTTTTTTTACGCTACACTAACTTATTTATGATAGCAGGGTATTCCAACAATAATTGACAAGAGTACAACCATAAAAAAGGCTGCATTGTGTTTATATCTGAATATTAAATCATCATTTTCAATTGCAAAATAAATACAACTTTCCACACTCCTAACAAATGACCCTTTACCAGAGGGATTTTTGTTATGCAGTACTCCCAGAAGCTAACTTCCCATGTGAGACGCAGATTAACAGGCTATAAGGTAAATAAACTGCGGTACAGATGCATTCTGTCCGAGGAGACGAATTTTTGTTTGTACATGTACATGACAAGGGTACATGTATTTTTTGCAAACTGGATGAAATTTGACACTACATTAAAAAAAAAAAGCCTAGATTGCTGGTCATAATGTACATGTAGGTTAAATTTAATAGTCCATATTAACATTGCCTTTCTTTCTCATCTCATTTACAATTAAATATTACAAGATGTCAGTGAAACAAGCTAATTGGTACTTGCGAAGTTCATACTACTGGAAAATAGTTTTTTTCATGTCTATGAGCCGTTCATACTTACATATATGTTGAAGGATTTTTAAAGTTACCCAACATTTAAGTCCCTGTGAGCAGTTTGAATTAGTCCCTAGAGGGAACAGCAATTGACTCTCCCTGTGGTTGATTCGTGTTAGGGTTTCTGAAGAAGTTTGCTCCAATATGTCCATCTAATATTAAATCTTTCATGCTGTCCTAAATGTAATGCATGAAGTCGGACCCGTATGGCGTTTTCATGCATTGCATGTTTATTATAAATTACAATTAAAAAAGTCCAGCTTATTCACACTGCCAATTTTCTGATACCTGTCTGATACTGTGAATCAAAACAAACTAAAGGTGTATGCAGGTTTGGATTAATTACATGTAGATCAAATCATGTCTACATTGTTTATATACTGTAACAGAAATTAGTGTTGATATACAGGTATGCTATATTTTTTTCGGTCTGTAAATAGTTTTACTGACAAAATTTAAAAATGTGTTGTTGCCTTACATGTATATCAATCAACATGATACTAGTATACCAGTCAAATACCATCCATATATTGATATAAGTAGGGCTCTTAAATGTCATACTCAAAGGGTATTTCATTTTATGACCGCATATTGTTCACTTCTCACTAATCTATGCCTTACTTAAATACCGTAATGTATACACTGGAAAAGCTAGAGGAAATCTTGTGTAAACCACACCCATGATTCATTGCCTCGTAGGACTGTCTCATATTGTGGAAACAATGACAAGATACAGGTCAAGTACTGAGAGCAATATGAAGCCACCAGTAAAAGTGTGCAAAATGAACGTGTGCACAATAATGCAATGTACATGTACAACACATGCCACCACTATCAGACACACACTTTGTGTCGGATCAAGCTTAAAACGCATGCATTTAGGATTATTTATGGACTGAATAAAAGAGATGAAATTCTAAATAATGGATGGATAAAGCTTATCCAGATTAATCTATAGATAATCCTGACCTTACACGAATGCTACATGTAGTAAACACTTTTGTAAGCATTTAAAATTTAGTGAGCCTCAATGTAAGCCCAACATGTAAGATTAGACTTGTTTGTATTAACAGAGGGATTAGTGATTGGCGCAGTGCCACTGTACAAGGGCGTTTTATTATACTACTCTTCGATAGCAGAGCCATATTTATTATCTACTTTTATGTTAATGAACAGTCAGGCAGAGGGGTGTCCATCCGTCCTTTGGACACCCTGAATTGAACAATTGCCTCATTTGGACACCTTGTTTTAAGAAACTTTAACATGGAGGAGATACATGTACATGTGGGGAATTTTAAAAAGTGAAGCAAAATGATCATTTTGGACACCATACTTTTGATTTCTGGCTAAGCCCCTGTCGTAAATGCTACTTGTTTTGCTCTGTTTAAATATGACTGGCCATAGCATTGTACTCAAGGGTACATGTATTTCGCTTATATAAATCACCTCGTGCGATTCTTAAATCAGTGTACTCACTAGAACATGTGAGCAGTACATTGTTTGTTTGTGTTGTTTGTTTGATTAGGGTTTAATGTTGTACTCAAGGGTATTTCACTTATGTGACGACGGATTGTCTACTTCACGTTGTTCCATGTTTAATTACGATGGAAAACAGAGAGGAAACCTCATAAAAACCACCCCCGTGATTGCTAAAAAAACCCCACAAAAATGCAGGAGAGATAGCTTAAACTTATTTTAAAACTGTTTATCTCCGTCATTCTAGATTCTATTACATCAGATGGATTCAACAAATCCCAATACAATGAAGGGTGCAGACCCTAATGTACATCACATTAAGTGTTCCAAAAATGAAAAAAGAATATCATACACAGAAGGTCTCTAGGGGAGATAACTCTTGGAAAATGTGACCCATGTATGATGAAAGGTGAATTCTATATGAACATTTATTGGTTTATTACCAACCTCATGCAATACAGTCTTTTGTAATGCAGGAGGTCAATAACCAAATCAATAAGTTTAATACAGTTTTCACAGTTCAAATACAAGAGTGCAGTTGTAGTTTGGGCACCCATATGATCAGTTACGAAATAGGCCAGGGTACAGGGCAATGGGGGGTCTTGTAGCAATTTTGTTTTAGCTTGGGTGGGTGGGGGGGGGGGGCTGTTCATGTAGTATGTACATGTGTACATGTTCATTAAGTTACAGTATACAAATAGTTTGTACATGTACATATAGTTACATGAGAATGCCAAATACATGTAGTCTGTTCTATGGCCTATGCATGTACTACATGAATTCAATACATGTACAATGTAGTCTGTACATGTATTACATTAATAGTCTGTACATGTTCATGTGATTACAGTATGCAAATCGTTTGTACATGTACATGTAGTTACAGTGCATGTATGAGAATATCTAATAGTCTGTACTACATGTATGCATGTACTACATAAATTCATACTTGTATATGTGTGTACAATGTAGTCTATACATGTATTACATTAATAGTCTGTACATGTAATGTAGTTACAGTATACAAATGTCTCATACATGTACAGTACATGTAGTCTGTACATGTATTACATTAATAGAACCAGAATTAAATGTTACAAGAGAGAGTACTTGAAAATATTACTTATTTTGACCTAGTTATCACTCCTAAATGTGTTGCTTCAACTTGCTTAGCAAAGAATCACGATTGTTGACCACACATGGTGAGCTGGCAGACTATACTAATAGACCTTGTGGTCAGTCTGGGTCGTATTCAGTTACTCAATAAGAAATATGTTAGACTATCGATGACATGGTTGCTCTGGTCACTCTGTCTGGGTTATGGCTAACCAACAGAGAGGGGTTTGTGGAGACTAGTCTATATAACAAGTACACTACAGCCAGTTGATATTACAGGTATTTGAACAGTATATTAGTCAACGTTCAGGGTTCAAATTAAAACATATGGATGGTAAATAAATTAAAAAAGATTTTATTTGTGTGTGTGGTGATGGGTATGTTTTAAATAATCAATTATCAAGCTAATGATCACTTATGTATTTTTTGCTGTTTTACTTAAGGTTATTTCACTCATGATGGCACGCCAGCCAAGGCCGTAGGCAGAGGGGTGTCCTCTTTTGCAAGAGATAGGGAACCTGTGAAAATTGGACACCCAGGTACTTAAAAAGTAAAACAAAATGACCATTTTGAACACCATGCTTGTACTTGTGATTTCTGGCTAAACCCCGGATCTTAAAACAGTTACAAGATGCTAACACTCAACAAGTGAATTGTGCAAGAAGATGAAGTGAAATGTTACATCAGACTGAATGAATTCTACCTGTTTTTTGAACATGCAATTTCTCTTTGACGCAGCTAAACGTATGTGTGTACTACATAAAGTTGAACCATGTGTACTGTATAAGATGTACAGATAAAAATTACATGGTAAAATCGTAGGGAAAGAAGATCCGATACAGTGAGCGTACAGGCTCACTTGAATGCACACTGCATTCATGCACATGTTCTCACAGCAAATACATGTTAACCTGAGCAATGATGTATTACATGTACCTCGTATGGCAACCTACTGGATGGTAGGCCAATAGTTTGGGTTTATATCCTCTTAAGACCCCTCGTCCACACTTGTGGACAAACACTTCTTTGTTTTAACCAATTGTAATACAATTGCCAAGTTATTCATAACTGAGTTGCGAATGAAATTCGAACCCAATGTCCATCTCTGTAAACAACTGGCCAAACTCACAAGATAGCCCAAAACAAGCTACATATACCATATTGAATGGCCTTAAGAGCTAACAAAGAACAGTACCCTGGGTCTTAGGAGGATATGGTACATGTAGATCTTATTTTCATTCAACATGATTGACTGTGTTTGACATGACTTGACATGAAAAATAGTTTCTCTCAAATGGGAGGGGGTCACTGGAATAACTTGCCATCAACCTTTAAGAATGCTTTAACTTTATGAATTTTTAAAATTTTTTATGTACGCTACTTTTTTAAATCAAAATAATATATATAACTTTTGCGAAAACTTCAAAAGGTAAGTCAAAAATGGATTGTTAATATATACATTTGATAATGTACATGTATACATATCCAATTTAACACTTTGATAAATTTTTTAAAAATATCTAAATAACTTTAAAGATTTTACTATTTATTTATTTACAGTATAATGTTAAAATATTATGCATATATGTTTATGTACGGTATATGAAATTAATGAAAACTCTACAGTACAGGGAAGAACAAAATATTAATTTCACTAATTTTTTCCTCATTAAATAAAGTTATTATTATTATTATTAGGTTTACATGTAATTTAATGATAACAGAAAACTTAAAGATCTAAAGAAGTGCTCAACAGAGATTTACTGATTGATTGGTGTTTTGTGCCATGCTCAATTATATTTCATTTCTAGGACAGCTGCATAACCTAACAGTTCTTGACACCAGCATAACCATAAGATGTTTTAAGGTTTTGCTACATATACATGTACATATATGTATGTTGGAAAATTTATCTTACTCTCGTGCAAATATTAGTCTTTATAGAGCATTACTTCAGCTTAGCATTAAACTAACTAGCCTTAGAGAATAATAAATCCAAGATTGTCAACTGCAACAAATGCAGACAAAAATTTACAAGTACATGTACAATTCTGATCTATATGAAGCAGCTGCATTACATACATGTACATGTAGTAGTACATGTAGCTTCTATTGTTTCACAAACTACATATGCAGGCCTGTGCTGTAATCTTTTCTGGCATAACCTTAAAAATCGGTCCTCTAAACTTTTGTGGGATAACCTAACATTTGCAATTTCCCCTGGTTTGCTGATTTTTTAAAATACATATATGTGCTTTTGTGAAAAATAAAGAAAAATTTCTTTAGAATACAATCTCCATTTATAATCGGATGACAAAATTCGTTAAAATCTGTGGCAAAATGCAAGTTTAGACTAAGATTGCAAATAATTTGGGAAACCTATAAATTGGTTCTCCTAAATTAAGTTTGCATAACCATGGGGAAACCCTGTTCTGTCCGTTCTCTCCAACAGCACAGGCCTGCATGTGTTTGGTTGTTCACAAAAAAAAACAAAAACATATTGGATGCCATACTTTTGATTTCTGGCTAAGCACTGGGTTTTATGTCAATCTCCTAACGCGACGTGCCAGCGCTATGGGCTGTGACTGTGACCTAGCTCATGTATATAAATCCTTGGACAGATTTGATTGGTGTTTAACACCATACTCAAGGTTACATGTATTTCACTCAAATGTCAGCCCAATTGATGAAGAAAACCACCCTACACACCTCTGGCAACAAACCAACAGAAAATAGGACGTTACACGAGAACATCACAAATAAATAAGACTTCTTGGCACCAGGAAGTTCTCTCCCAACTGTTGGCTATAAACGCTTGGAAGAACTTTTTGTCATGCAATGGTGTAACCTATACAATTGTACACGATACAGATGCATTGAGCTATAGTAACACGTATTATTGAAGCTTACCCCAAAATACATGTATCCTAAGAGCTGAATAAAAGTAGAGGTCTCCTAAATTCAAACATTTCCTGGGAACTGGGTTATCAATTTACCCACATCTTTGTTACATTTACAGTATACATTGCATACATCTATAAAAGTGCATTGTTAGTAGTGGAGCATAAGCCATAGTGCATGTCACAGTGGCTTTATTATTGACCTTGTATCCTTGACAGTCACATGTCAATAAATCAAATAACACTGGGCAGTCATGTGAGTTTTACATACATGTGTTGTAATGGACATGCACATGTGATTTGGGTCGAGGGAAGGGGGATGGCCATAGGGGTAGGTTTTGAAAGGTTGTGTCCAGTAACATATTCTAGGAGAGTGAGCTATACATGTATATATATATCCTGGTGAAGGCAAGCAAATTTACCCAGTGGCTGAAGGAAAGCATAATCAACACTGGCAACAAATAAAAACAAGACATCACACAAATATTTGCTTCATGTTGCCCTTTATCACAAGGGCAACAGGAAACTCTCTCCCAGCCCTCTGCTGAATTACAATTGAAGAGAAACCTATTAAGCAATACTTTATTCCGTAGTTATGAATGATATTAATGTGTCTGAAGTTTGAATGACATCTACATTGGAAAAGCCGACTGTTACATGTATGTTGTACAGGTGTCCTTTATTAATAAGTGCAAGTAATAAAATATTCTTCTCGCAACAGTACATGTAATCTAAGTACAACACAGAGTTTGAAAAATGAAGATTATATATTTTGATATATTCAAATCAAGTTGTGAATTTGATCAGTTTTTGTTATTTAACATAATTTTGAATTGGTTGTCAGATTTTAATCGGTACTTACCAGCCTTAACTCCCACCATTGCACTAGGGAGTGAATAGAGATTGCAAGTTCTAGATATTAATTTAAAATGGCTGGAGAACAAAAGAGCTTCATACGGAGCTAATGAGCAGGCCTTGAATGGGCTACATCTCAGCACATCTACATGTATCTAGATAATTTGAAGGTATTTGAATAAAATATATTTCTCACTCTGCCCTGCTTATAACAGTGAAAAAACTAGAGACCTCTTTGTACAAAAATCCACCCTGCAATTATCTGAGCCACCAAATGTGAGCCCCTCGTATACGTGTGGGTGACAGGTCACTCGATCCTGTGATCAAGACAATAAAGGAGGATCCGTAGTCCGGTAAACTAAACACTGAACGACGGCGGCAGGCCAATCTTGTTCAGCACAGTGACAGACTTTAACATATCCAGAGAGTAAAAACATGTTCATACATGTATGTTTGATTACATTTAATTGTGGTTTAATGTCCTGCTTAAGGGCATTTCACTTATGGATGCCGGAATGTGCAGTTTAGACAGTGAAATATCAAGAGGAAACCTTGTAGAAACAACTTTTTCAATTGACAGAGCTACCTAGTGCGACTCCGTGGTATGCATTGTACCTCATGGTTGACAAACTCAAACCCTTGAGCTGTACATGTATTGAAGTGGGATTATTAGGCTGACCAAACTAACCATTAAACCATGACTACGGGTCCATTACCAATATCGTTAAAAAGTTCTATGGATTGATTGGAGTTTAACCCCATTTTGAAGGGGGATTTCATTGATTACATTAATGCACAATTAGAAATTAAGGTGTTTTACTGAATTTTTGAGAATCAAAGTGTCCCTACTCTTGCCAAGCATTTTAATCAAATATTTACTAGAATGTTAACATGGGAATGAATTCTCTGCAAATATTGAACTTATGGAAGGAAATATTTGTTTGTTAGTTTGATTGGGGTTTAATGTCGTATTCAAGGGTATTTTACTTATATGACGGATCGTCCACTTCACACTGTTCCTCGCTTAATTATGGTGGAAAACCCGGAGGAAACCTGGTAAAATAAAACGCCCCTGCAATTGCCGGAGCCACATCGTGTGACTGACTCATGTATACCAGGGATCCTGTGAACGGTACATCGAAGTAGGATTAGTAAACATGCTCGCTAGCCACTAAGCCATGGCCGCAGGCCTGAAAGGAAATAAATTGGACAGTCTAATGGTTCACAATGAATAGAAGCGTGTGTGTGTGTAATTTTAGAACACACTCCATACTAATGAGTAGCTTACAGCATAATCACTAAACGAATGCACTGTACATTTGAATGTATCTAGAAAGATTCAACCCAAGGATACAAGTATTATAAATATAAAGCTAATAATGCACAGTTCTGCATTGAACTTTAATCCAAAATAAGTTTATTTTTTTACACAAACACTTCATGTCCTAGAGAAGCGTATATACAAGCCCGTATACAGCAAAACTGTACATGGAAATAGTACTTGCAGAGATTATAGAAAATTACACCAGAAAACCTTTCTTATTTTTAGGGGATGTACTTCTACAGTGATTCCAAATGCATGTGGCCTTGAAGAATTCCAGCTGAAAACAGACCAAAATCATTCAACCATGACATGCCTTCTGCTCCACATGTTCTGCTGAGTGGCCACAGCATCAATGTTTGGGGTCACATGATCAAGTCTCTAGCTGCTCTCTGAACTGCTGATTCAGCATATCTTGTCTGGATGTTTATGATGCCCAGATGAAAACCAGGCTCAAAAGTAACAAGAGCTTTCCTCCTTCCAGATGTACATGAACATGTATTTGATGTATACCTTTAACTAATGAACCCCCAAAATAAAAAAAATATTAATTAAAAAAATAAAAAGTTATTTCAGAAAAAAATATATATGTTATTAATCAGAATTTGATTTTGGCGCATCATTTACTTGAACTGAAGTAATCACAAATTTTATATATGCAAAGCAAGATATACTTTGCCAAGTCAACATTTACTCACACTACAAATACACAGAAATAACTCTAGACTACACCCCATTGAAGAGTCTAGAGCAATGGTATTGAACATATTCAGATTTTGAAATTGGTAACTAATCAATTTAGGTTATATAAACGGGAATGTCATGATGAACAGCTGCCAAGGTGAAAATTGGCAATATAACTGGACATGTCTACACATGTTATATGGCCACCAGACAACTGTTCACCGGCATGATAACAGATACCGGCAACACTCCACAATATTCTCTCCGTAAGGTTATACATGTACATGCATTCATGGTATACCAATACACAGCATATATACACCAGCTACATGCAGTGGCATTTATTCTAACAAAATATAGCCATACGGTTGGTTGGTCTTTTAAAAGATACTTACATGTATTATAAGCAGCTGTACTGGTATTTTTTTTAAAAGAAATTTATTACCCATGTAAGTGGCAAAATCTTTTTATCTAATAAAACCAGATAGTACATGTATTTATACAGTTCAACCATACATGTACATGCAAAATGTACATGGAAATTCACTGCATCTACTACTAAGGTCCAGTTTACCAGAAGCCCTTTGTGACAACCTAAAAGTTGAATTTCATCATAATTGAGACAGCAGAATTTGTTTGCTTAGCTCATAGGCCATGGTAATTTTATTCGTATGATAGGGTGCCAGCCCAAATGGATGAAGAAACCTACTCTTAAACAAAACTGGCAACAAAATTAATGACCATATAACACCTATATATACACGATTGATGGATGTTATATATAATTCAATGCCAGGACACCAGATCGCTTGATTAAGGTTTAGTGCCATACTTAAGGCAATTTCACTCGCGTGACACCACCCTGAACGTCACTGGTAATTAAGTTTTTTGAGTACAAGAGGATACAAACATATTGGGTATTCCTATAGCCAGCCTACCTGTTCATGTAGTTCTATGAACGTATTAAAAGCCCACAGAAACTTTTCCCTGAACAGTAGGGGAAAAAAGAAACTCCTTTTCTGGTTTGCTGGTTTGATTGTGGTTTAAAGTCATACACTAGGGTATTTCAATTACATGACAGAGTGTCTACTGCTTATAGTCTGCCTTACAATATGTAAGCTAGATACGATGGGAAACTGAAGAAACCTTGCAAAAACCACTATCCACAATTTGCCAGAGCAATATCATGTGACCCTCTCATATAGTGTACTGTAAGTCGACAGAGGCAGTATAACATGCAGGCCGAGCCACATATCAGAATCCCTTTTGGAACTAAACATTAGAACTTAAAGGCAGAATGTCAGTCAGAATACATGTATTACCATGTCCAACTGCTATATTTATGTACAACATGTATTTCAACAGAATACTACATGTACTATATACAGAGTATTACATGAATTTAACAAAATGTAAAAGCAGGTAAATTCAGCCATTGTCTATTGATTACATTTTTTGTCATACTTCAGGTTGTTTCACACAAATCAAATATCTTCGATCTGAAAGCAGCAGGTAAGAGAAGAGCCCTTTGAACCACTTGCATTGTTGTGTAATCATAATACCATACATCTTAATAATGGGACGAGTAAACGTTCTTATGACACCTGAACAAAGATGTGGAAAACGAGGGTAATCAAAAATGTCAAACACAAAATCTAATTACCACAGCATAATAAACTATCTGTAATATGCTTAGTCCTAAATAGAGGATACTTGTTTTGATTAGGGGTTTACTAGGGATTCAACAATATACATGTATGTACCACTATCGATTAGGATTTATCTCATTATTTCCCCAGACACTAAAGTTATTCAGATTTACTGACCATCTATTGCATTGATGCATATTTTGTGCTCAATTTTTTTTTTACGACTTTCTGCAAAATATGTACATGTAGCTAACTCATTAGTTTACATCATTTTTGAAGGCTATTTCACTCATAAGATGGCATGCTCGCTGAATGGATTAAGATTGATGGACTGATTGGTGTTTTACGCCATGCTTAAGCATATTTCACTTATATGACGGCGGTGTATTTCAACAATAATTGACACTTGCATAACCAAAATGTTAAGCATTTATATAATCTTGGAAAGTTAATTTTCCTGCACAGTGCTAAGTACATGTTAAGACAGACTTGCTACTCTAAAAACAGACTATATAGACTATATTTTGATACACCCTTTCACCGTGAACTTTTGGTACAACGTCAGTATGACCGTAATACCACAAAACTACATGTAGATTAGTAAGCTTACATTTGCGCTACATAAAGCTACATACAGCTGTGAGCATGTTAAACGGTGTGTCAAAAAATACAAATTTATGAAGTGAGAATGTTATGCATGGTCTTGCCTCATCTAAATGAACCACTTAATGTAAGGTATAAACTTTATAACAGCAAATATGATAATCATAGATACATATGTTTAAAGTAGAGAAATAAAAGTGTGTTGCCGCCATGAGGACTGAAACTCTTGACTATATGTATTAGGGCCAGGGCCCGATTCCACAAAGCAGTTTTATATTTAAGTCAAAATGTTTAAAGGTCATCACATTTCTCAGTTTTGAATTTTAACATTTAATATTTTAACATAATTATTATAACGTAAGTAAGTCACATTTACAGGTATTACTTTAAAAGTAAGTTCAGGCAATTGGCAAAAATATCAAATTTAGTATTTTGACTTAAGTCAGAAAATGCTTTGTGGAACCGGCCCCAGTGCTACGACTGAACTACATGTACATAGGCTCAAGACTGAACAATCATGAGTTTTCATTGGGATAAAGAATGTGTATCATTAAGGACAGGAAGCACGGACACCGGGTTTTACACCATACATATTTCACTGATATGTCGGAAAGCCAGCCCAATGGCAACTAAAAGACAAAACAGGAATACATTGCCACCCAGATATATCGGCTTTGTGTTGCTCCTTAGCACCATGGCATCAGGAACCTCCGTCTCAACCACCCACTATTTGATTTCAACTGTTATTTCACTCTTTAGACAGATTGCCAGCAAAGTGGATGAAGACGCTCACTGTTCCAGATTAATAACAAACAAATTCACAAGACACTCAAAGAAAATATCACAACAGTGGGGAGATACTTCAAAACGTGATGTACATGTTGACTCCTATGTATTGCCCTGATTTTAGAGGATTATTAATGTTTAATGACATGTTCACGTGTTTGATTCTGGCATATTTCCAAAGAGTTTACAGCAACACAGACTAAATGTTTAGTGTTACTTATTTTATGTAATATAGAAATGCTCTGGTTGAAAATTAATATTCCTCTGAACTAGACACCAGTATACTTCAACCATATTGCCCTTCGCCAGAGGCAATAGGATTTATGGCCTGCAATATCTTGCAATAGACAAACATCTCACTTCCTGTAGACCAGCTATATGTTTTTGATTTTGGGACTGATTTCCCTGTGATCATGTGCATCAACGTCAACGACAACACATGTACAGGTACTAATATATGTAAGTACGGACTACTCTCTCTCTTTCTGCGAGTCCAGCGCTTGAAATCTATCAAGACTGCTTGAGAATGAAACCAGGCTGGTCTTCAATCAATAACCATAAAAAGAAATCAATAGGTTTTGGCAACTACATGTAGATCCTTGTATATGCATGTGTGTGAAACCAAAACCAAGTCAAGGCTTCTTCAAGAAAGAGTCCTTTCTCCAACAGCACTCTCAACCAACTCACTCACACACTGTACAGTTCTGAATGGACTTCCATAGCAGTTTCTTGTACATGTCAATATACAATTCATTTAAGAAATACATAATCAGGCACATCTTATATAATAATTATCATTTTCTCCCGTAGGATCTACAAGCTGGAACAATTCCGCAGGGTAACAGGTTGATTGATTGGTGTTTTACGCAGTGCTTAAGTTTATTTCACTTATTTGATGGCAGTGTATTCCAACAATAATTGACACTAACACAACCAAGATGTGAAGTGTTTCCATAATGTTGGAAAGTTAATTTTCCT
>JAQQZZ010073566.1:0-12916 GCA_030265115.1 Mopalia vespertina
CGGGAGGAAACCTCGTAAAAACCACCCCCGCGATTGCCGGAGCCAAATCTTGTGACTCACTCATATACCTGAGGGTCAACAGACGGACTCGATCCCGTGAACCGTACATCGAAGTAGGCTCTGAAAGTGCACTCGCTAACCACTAAGCCACGGCTGCGGGCCCATAGGAATATGAATACAGACAAATGGACAAGCTGATTACTGTCGGGCACATGCACCTAATGAATGAAATGGTCATTAACATCTGAACAATATCAACAAGACCAACAAAAACTTCTGATTTAAGTATACTCAAGAGTTAACCTGTATGTATATGAATCTTAACTGCTGTACTTTTAACTTACCTCTATTATCAGGGTTGTGAATATAGTTCTCTTGATATTGCACATTGTCTCTCATGGTATCTGGTGTGTTGTATGCAAGGGGTGATGTTCTTACTACTGGGAAATAGTCTACATTTTCTCGATACTCTGGATAGTCAACTGTTCGATAATTTTCCTGCAATATACAAAAAGTATTTTGAGTTTAGAACATCCCCACAGAACCAGTAGCTTAACTTTTGAATAGCCAATCAACATTTTATGATAAAAAATTGTAACTATAACAACATACATATCAGGTATTGTTCTATTTGTAGAAAAGAACCATAACTCTGCTCACAACATCAAGCTCATACACATTCTGAAATCATCCATATGAAATCTGCACAACAGAATTGTCATCCAACATTAAATATAGCAAATCAGGTAAAGTATTTGAAAATACTGTAAACAGCCATGGTCTGCTAAATTAACAGTCATCATTCAAATTGATTGGTGTTTGATGCCAGGTAGGCTGATCATGACCACAAATGGTAGCAGGATTGGGTAACCTGCTTTGCCCTTTTAAATATGAATAGATGTGTTGTCTGTTTGTTGTTTCACAAAATCAACCTGCCTGAGCAGTAGTCCATAGTGGCTAAGAAATCAGTTTCTAAACACTATAATATTATTGACCATATGCAAAGGTAATAGCAGTCAATAACTGAAATGTAATATTTTGTCTAAGAAGTTTATATTTTTCAAGAAACAAATAGCTAACTGTTCGATTTTAATCGGAAATAGTTTTTTGGGGGGTTTCCATTTTAAAACTATAATGTTATAGCCCCTGCTCTCACAGCCCAACTCCTGGTACTACAGATAATGGGAATACATATTTAAAATAACACCTGAAAAATACTGACATCTATTTGAAATTGAGGAGCCTTTCCCTTTAATGCTACTACTGAAATAGTATTGCAATTGGGTCCTACTTATTGTACCGTATAGCAACAATGTTGTGGACTATTGCAACTGTCAAATAAGAGGCAATAGTCACCCATAGAAATAAGTTTTATTAGCTGGTTACTGTTGCTGCTGGTCCGTCTGAACAACACAACAGAAGTTTATCTTTATTACTTTTAATACTCTCCGTGAAAAAAAAAAAGTGACTTACCTGAGGCCTTTCTAGCCTTAAGTCCACATCTCCATGAGGATTATCACTATTTCCAGGTCCGTAGACAACCTGCCTACTCTCAAAACCAGCAGCAATTCCTCTATTAGTGTCCTCAAAGTGGTCAACAGTGGGATCTACAGACAAAACCTGCCGAGTGTCCCCCATTCTTGGCTCAACCATTCTTGGCTCAACCATTCTTGGCTCAACCATTCTTGATGTACATGGTTCCAGTACTGTATCATCAGAGGTGAAGTAAGTAATTTCAATGTTAGAATCTTCTGCTTTGTCACAGTTGTTCCACAAAATCACTTTCTGCTGATTGCATTCCTCTGATGAATAGGCTTCTGAATTGCTTTCTTTTGGAGTATAGACTTTGACAGACTCTGATTCAAAAGACTGGTCACTCATTTGTGCTCCAGTCAATTCACAATTTGCTGTCTTTTCAGCGTCTAATCTTGCCTGAAATGCAAGAAAGCACACATTTTCAGGAACTTAGATTAAATATCACAACAAACACAAATTCATCCCTAGCAAGTTTTAAAAACATAAGAAAAATTAACACACATTTCACACCTAAATTTGTTATCTACCAATCAACACTCTATTCAATGGTTTGTTCGGCATGGGTTCTAAAATATTTCTATTCACCTGCATCTTGTCGCATCTGCATCTTGTGTCTGACCAGTGAACCATCATTGGAGAAAATTTCAGAATTAAATGGAAGCTTTGTTGCAGCTACCAAAATTGATCTGGGAGGCCTTAAAGGTTAAAGTGGAGGTCTGGGTTGGAATAACCTCTACATGTATATCACTTGAAAGGTTAACATGTAACAAACTGAAATATTGTGTGTAATTATCATTTATTCTTTCTTTTTTTTTAAATCTCTAATGAGGTAAAATATATTTGTTTGTTTATTTGGGGTACAACGCAAGTACTCAAGAGTATTTCACTAATATGACAACACATTGTCCACTTCACACTGATCCTTTCCTTGTTACAGTGGAAAATCAAGAGGAAACCATGTAAAAACCAACTGGAGTCACATTAAGTGGATGGAGTGCCAGCCCAATGGGTGAAGGAAACCACCCTTCATACTACTAGCCACAAACCAAGAAAAGATAGGACAATCATAAGACACACTACAAAGACATCATAAACAGATTGGCCTTAGATTGACCCTAACTCCGGGAGCACTAGGGCAACAGGAAGCTCCTTCTCAACTGACGCCTGATTTGAGCATTTTATATTTCTTTGTAATGAACTTCTGATGTCACTCATACTACAAATATGCACTGTGAATGATTGGCTAAAAAAAATTGCAGATAACTACATCATGTACTTAAATTCTGATACCAGTGCAGACTGTACATTTTGTTTCTGAACTATCACCCAACCATTTGTGATAGTAATTAAAATGTTAACAGTTGTCCTCATAGTACTAACAGCAGTAAAACATTTGTATGGCCCTGGTAACAAAAAATATATATGCAGTATGCATACAATATTGACTGAATGTTTTCAAAAATATTTTAAGACAAACATAACACATGTACATACCATTCCATCCTGTACGACCTCAACTGCTATGGATATCCGTTCAATGTAAGTCTTTATCAAGGTTGAGATTGCATCTGTCTGATACATCTCAATCTCTGGAAAACCTCCTCTTTCATGCCACTCTAAACATAGTCTATATTTTTCTAAATTTTGAAGTAGTTCTTGGTACTTTTTATTACAGAGCTTTGTTGTGTATCGAGTCAGCAAATTCCATCTTAGATTGAGCATTCTTACTTTGGCTTTCTCTTGATCTGGATTTGGTGCCAAAGCCAAACACTTGTTGATTCTCGTGATGTTTTGCTTACACCGAACCAACTGCTTTGCTACTTTGTCCCGCAGGTTTCTGGTAAAATAGAGACAACGTCCACCGTATAATACCCCAGAATTAATTTCTGCTGGGAGAAGAAAGTGCTTTGGTATTTTTTCAAATCTCCCGGTTCCTTTCCATTTACAATCATCCGGTCCTCCTCCAAGGCTTGCATGCATATTTTCAAAAGTCAATAGTATATTATCAGGCAAAGTCTCCTTGCTTGTAATCTCCATCTTTGTAGTAGGTTGCATTTCTTGAGCACACGTATCGTTAGTGTTAATCCGATTTACGTTGGAGGGGTCTAACAAAATGAACTCTTCAGATTGCACCTTGGATTGACTGCCTTGCAGATATACTACACATTCAGAGCAACTTTTAAAGTCTTCACACTGGGCCATCTTTGGTACATGTCCACGAGTATACTCTGCTTCAGCTTCAACCAATGCTTGAACAAGTAAAGTTTCAGAGTTGCTTATCATAGAAATCACAAGGCGAATTTGTAGTTCACGTTTCTTAAAATATAAAAACTTTGTCATATGAAGTACCTTGGCGATATTTTCTGCAGCTGGAGTTAACAATGGAATATGTTTCTTAATGTCTGATGGAAGGGAATTCACAGACCTTAGAAGATTCAAAACCTTATCCAGATTAAATCGAACAGACTTAAAAACTTTGGCATTCCACAAAATGATCTTCATGTGTTTAACATATTCAACAAAAAATGAATTGGCTCTACTCATCAATTGTTTAATGTCTTTGAGACAAGCTATCATAAATTCTACTCCCAAAATGTCTGAATTTCTTCCACATGATATACAGCGCTTCCCTGGATGTGCTGCTTGTATGACAATTCTACTTTCTTCAGTTGTGTTTGATAGAACTTGACAAACATTATTCTCCACTTTCTTGTTTTTACATGAAGTTACTTCAGGAGAACTTGAATGGGCACTTTCAGACAAGTCTTTAGGTGGCTTTAATGTTGTAATCAATTCCTGGAGAAAGTATACATACTCTTTTAATTTATTACCCATCACAGTATTGAATGATGCAACCAATTGATAACTTGGAACAGCTACTTCCAAACACAATACATATAAAATCCGTTTATAAAGTGTAGATTGAGAGTCAATGCCTAGAGCAAGCCATTGGCTCAAAGTTTTTCCTTTAGATTCTGGCCAGTGTAGGCCAGGCAAAGATAACTGTGAAAGTGAGCTGCTGAGGATGGAATTGACCAAGGTTGACATATCTTCTGCACTCTTTCTGGCTCTTTTGCGATTCTTTTTAGAAAGTTCTGAGAATTTGACACTTGACACTATTCCAAGACTTTTGCATAGCCTAAATAAAAGAAGATCAAAAGCTCTGCAGTCTTTCCCAACAAACACAGAGAACCACTCATTTATTGGTTCTGACTGAGCAAGTTGTTCATGTTCAAGCTGTGTCTTTCTTTTAGTTTTCTGTATTTTTGCCAAAGTAGCTTGACATTCGATTTTAAATAAATCTGAACAACTCTTACTGCTTTGTTCAGGATATAAAATATTGACACTTTCTTCTTTATTTTGACCCGAGGGTAAAACACTGGAGATATCAACTCTTGTCCCCTTTAACCTTTCTTGTTTTTCAAGATGAATGTTAGAAACAATTTGACCCCAAGCAGCTCCTACTTTCTTCCGGTCATGTTCTCCAGATTGTTCACCACCTGATGCCTGACATAGGACTGAGTTAGACCACTGTTTTCTTGGGATATGTGAATCCTCTAGGTCTATGTTACTCAAACGTGAGGATTCTTTCTTTGATGTGCTTGGAGAGGCGAGAACCACACCAAGTGCTTCCTCAAAAAGAGGTTCATTAGTTGCAGCTTGTTGATGAATTGGGGAATTCAGTAACAATGGCAACATCTTTAGATCTGAGGATTGTTTGTCATCAAGGGATACATGCGAAGAAACACTTTCAGAGTCACTGTTTAACCCGTTTAACTCGGTCAAAATTCTTGCTCTGTCAGAGGCAAGGTCATCTAGTGTTTTGGCCTCAACTTTGCCTTTTGTGTATACAGATGAAAGTTCTTTCACCCGTTGATGTTTCACCTGTTTTGTTCCACCAGACACAGCAGCAGTTAAAGGACTCCTACAGCACATTTCCTCAAATATTCTTTCTTTTTCTGACAATATTTCATCAGTGGTAAGTTTGCTCGAGCCTGAATCACTTCTTAAATCTGAAGGGAGAGAAGACACCAACTTGTCGCATCCAGTTACCCTCACTTGTCTAGAATCTGATTGTAGTTTATTTTGTTTAGGCTGTGGCTGATTATCTTTTGGGTTTACTCTTTCGGAATCACGAATTTCTGTTTTATTCAGATCTGCTGATGATTGTCGTCTATTTGTTTTAATCTCCCTTCTTCTTTCTTTTAAGTCTTGTGTATTACTCTCCAATTCATATCTACTGTCCTTAGATGCATGCCTATTGTAATTTTGTGATTCTCTTCTTTGGTCAAAATTGTGACCTCTAACATTGGGCTCTGATCTACTTCCTACAAAATTTTGTCTGCTACCTTTTAGGATCTCTCTGCTTTTATCAGTAGCTTGTGTTATAAATTCAATCTCCTGTTTACTTTTGTTAGATTCTTGCCCATCATATTTTTGCATCTTTTTGCTTTGATCAAATTCTTCCTTTCTTGACTTAGAATCTGATTTTTGGGGCTTGAAATCCAGGTTATTGTCTTTGTGGTGCTGAGGAGCTGTTTCAAGTCTTCTGGTTCTATCGCGCTTTGGATTGCCTAAAGGTGCCCTTGAGTTACTACATGATCTTGAAGAGGACTGGTTTGATTCTCTTCGTTTTACCGACAGTGAACGCTTCCTTTTTGCCCTGTCAGATAAAGTTTTTGAGCGAGATCTGCCATACCTAGTTGGGCTTGAGGATGAAGATCTATTACCTCGAGACCTGTCTCTCCAGTTATGACGCCAACTTGATCTATACCTGTGATATGTAGGCCTCCTATCCGAAGGTGTTCTGGAAGGCCTTCTTTGGTGTCCTGGGCTGTAGGAAGAAGATCTTCCACGACTTTTTCGGTAAGAGCTGCTTCTTGAGCGCTCCCTAAAGGCCTTTGAAGATGATCGTGACCTATATGATGAACTACTTGCAACAGAAGATATAGACATAGAATCATCTGCCCTTTTTCTCTTCGGAGAAGGACTCAAGCTGAAAGATAGTGATCTAGAGAATCTTGAATGAACTGATCTATCACTCATTCTTTCTCTAGATCTCCTCCGTAGAGATCTTCCTCTTGATCGTGATCTGCTCTTTAAACCAACAGACCGTCTGCTTCTTGACCTTGAACGTCCTTTGGAGCTGTGTGCCCTAGCTCTCAATTTTCGGGATGCAGTAGATGATCGTTCTCTTGACCTTGAGTGTTTCCATAAGGTAGGTGAGTGTCTACTTCCTGATCGGGATCTAAATCTAGATCTAGATCTTCTAGAAGTGCGTCCATCTCTTGAAGTATCTGACGATCTTGACAGTCTTCTGCGGTTATGGGAGTGTCCATCTCTTAATCGTGGTTTAGATCTGGACCTTGATCTTTTACCAGATTTCCAATTGGATCTTTCTCTCGAACACTGTCTTGACCTGCCTCGAGAACTTGATCTTTCTCTCGAGTCCGGAGAATATCTACCCCTTGATCTTCTTTCAGATTTATGCAAAGATCTTTCCCTTGATCTTCTGCTTATTTCCAGTGAGAATTTCTCTCTTGAGTCTGGTCTTCGTAAATCTCTAGGGGATCTTTCACCTGAGATTGAACGTCTGCCACCTGATGATATAGACCTGGACCTCTTTTTGAAGTAACCAGATGACCTTTTCGATGACAGAGACCTCTCCCTTGACCTGGATCGCTTTTTCAAGTCACTTAAGCTTTCTTTAGATTTATAAAGGTCATGTTCCATTGACTTTTGTAGATCACAATATCTCAAATCAACCACTTCCTCTTTCACTTTTTCAGTTTTCTTACTTTTCTTGAATTTATTCAATTGCTTAAGACTTTCTTTTGGTTTTAGCATGTCTTCAAACCATTTCAGAATATCATTTTGTCCTGATAATGTCTTTGTAATCGGTTTTCGTATAGTTTCCACTTTTTCCATATCTGACTGCTGTTGAAGTAAGGCCTCTGCACCTTTTAGTTGAACTTCTCCAATGTGCTGAATTTGTGATACAGATAGATATTGAGGTTCAATTCTCTTATTGCGCACTTTAGCTATTTGGGATGGCTGTTCCAAACCTTTGCCGAATGTTTGAACATTACTGAGTAAATTTTTAATGATTTTTTCACTTTTATTACTCTTGTGAATCTTCTCTGACGCAAGCTTCTTTTTTCGCTTTGATTTCTTTGATTTTTTCTTATGGACAACGTGCTTCAGAGGTACTTCAATAAGGTTACCTTGATAGCCTACAGAAGATTGGATCTCATTTTGGACTAATTTTGATCCTGCATTGGAATTTAGCTCATTTGATACTTTATGAATATTTTGAGGATTAGAGGTCACTTGTATGTTGCTTTTATCTGTTGGAGATCGTAAATATGCAACTTTTAAGCTTTCTTGCTGAGAGCATATTTGGGGATTCACACTTGATTTGGTTGAAACAAATTCATCTCCTGAATTTGTAAGTCTTGAAGTGTTTTGGGAATGATGATTTTCTTCTGGTTTAGAATGGTTAACCTCAGAAAAAGTGGATGAGTTTGATAATCTAAATGCAGTTTCTTCAAGGTTTTCCATAACTGATGAATGTATGTCTTCTCCAGATAACAATGTATTTGGTTTTGTATTGTCATTATCAACAGAGTTCCAGTTAGTGTCGGAATGATTCTGAGCTGGCAGCTGAATATTGAAAGAAGTTTGAACACTTTCAAGATAATGTGTAGTCTCTTGCTTTTCCGGTTTCTTTGGAAGATTACATAACTGAGCCATTTGACCAAGCCACTTAGCTGCAGTCTGTTCGGCCGATTCTACTGTTTTTTCTGCATTGATGTGTGATGTATATGCCGAGTACAGGGCATCACTTTGTTGTCTTAGAGTTGGTATGAAAAATTGGGAGTTTAATTCAGAATTAGGTTTATTCACATCTTCAGAAATATGTCCTTCAGTATGAATCCCTGTTTCTGTATTCACTAACTCCATTTTCAAAAGTGTTTCAACCTTCGTTCCATCAACACTCCTAATT
The DNA here is from genome assembly GCA_030265115.1 of Mopalia vespertina. NCBI lineage: Eukaryota > Metazoa > Mollusca > Polyplacophora > Chitonida > Mopaliidae > Mopalia > Mopalia vespertina. The sequence continues at coordinate 8,543 of JAQQZZ010073566.1, forward strand.
GGTGTGTCACAAACTGTTTCAGCCTTTACATTGCCATAGTTTTCATTTTGATGTTCTGACCATTGAGCAGGTTGATTATACACTGGTTTTTCCTCAACATTATCCGCTACCAACATACGCGAATCTTCAACAGAGCTATCTTCTTGATTTGCTGAACTCAAAATAGTTGCGATAGTTCGAGAAATTTCACCAATTGAAATATTAGAGTTCCCTTTCATATAGGGAAGAATGTTAACAGCTACCTGATGTATTGCTTGTAAAGTAACATCATCAGCAGTGTTAGTCAAACTTTCTGACCCTTGATGATCTTCAGTATTTTTAGTAACTGATGCTGCTGGAAACGTCTGGTTTACATTATTGCCATGTCCAATCTGTGGACATTTATTATATATATTTTCACTTTGATTCAAGTCTATATCAACCACAGCAGCAGCAAGGTCTCCCTTTTCAGACACTGTTGGGAGAGAATATGAATTTTCTGTGGACAACATATCGGAAGCACACAATTGGGAGTCATCAGTTGGACTTTCTGGTGAATAGAGAGTCAAAGCACACATTTCTGTCTCTTCAAAGTCATTTGCTGCAGAAGTACTTTGGTCCACTGGATGCTTATATGTGTTTAGGTCCATTGACAAAGCTCTTTGTGAATATAAGTTCCCAAGATTCGATCTTTCCAGTCTGATTTCTGGGCATGTATATAAATTGCTTCGTTCCTTCATATCTCTGTCTATAACAGCATCAATGTCCAATGCTTCTGGCGGTGATGGATCAGGGCTTTCTGGTGACAATATAGTGGAAGAACAAACTTCTATCTTTGTTTCCCCTTTCAGTTCCATTGAGGATGTAACATTTTTATCAAATGATGCCTTGGTTTCTGATGTCGGTGAACTAAGCTTTGATGGTTCTGCATCCTTCTTGAATTCTGTGCTAGAATGTCCATAATCGATGTCAATCACTAGTGTATCTTCATCTGATGATATGTCATCCTGGAGAACTTGGGAGTTGTCCTTGTGTGCATTAGGCTTTTCCTCTTGGGGGCTGTCAACCTGTTCAACTGAGTTGTTGCTGTCCTGTTGAAACTGGGGGGTGTCGATCTGGTGAAAAACAAAAATTGTTGGCATTACATTTACCCCCAAACAAAAATATAACAAAAAAGCTTTAAATAATAAAAGTAAAACAATAAAATAATATGAAGATAGGTATACTGTGTGTCATTTATACATATACTGTTTGGTGTTACAGTTTAAACCCGTACTTAATGTTATTTCACTTATATGGGTAGAGGAAACCAACACTGGTATGTAAAAAAGACAACCCAGCACAATCACAAGACATACTTCAATACCACTACAAACAAATTAGCTTAGGTCTGAGAGCACCAGGGCAACAGGAAGTTCTCTTTGACCACACACATTTTTGCATTAAAATTGCTTGTTAAATGGTTACGATGTAACTGACAACAATATAACCATTTCAAAGAAGTAGGAAGCCAACTTTCTGACATAATTATGACAAGTCTTTCCAAACTATATCTCAGACATTTAACAGTGTTGTTGACCACTGGCAGTCCAATTGGTTCATTTGTCTTTTTGCCGCGACTAATTTTTGTAGGGTTTCTTTGATTGATAAGGGTTTATTTCACATTTCAGGGTAATTCTCACTCTTCCTGACTTAAGTGCATGGAAATCCGGGTCGAAAAATGGTCGCCATTTTGATCTTCATTTGTTTTGTGGAGTGTTGATGTTACATTGTCACACTTGTCTTTTCATAAAGAAAGACTTGGATCGTAATATATTTGACAGTTTGGAAAGATTCTAGTTATCGGGGGAAACATTGACTAATAAATTTGGTTTGAATTGCAATTTACAATCCAGGGCAAGTAATAAAAACAATCTCACTCAAATCTGTTTAATAATATGCCTTTTGTAATATGTTGTCCGCCCATCAATATCCAGAAGCACTTATATCACCAGCGACAGATTACCCATTTGTTCAAGCAAGTGAGTACAGACGTGGGAATCAATGCTGATAAACCTTTTGACACAAAATGGCAACTTCAACGAATGAAGTCTGGGCAAAATTATTTTCCAAATAATTCTGTTCTCCAATCTGAGTTTACGTCTTAATCTTCTTTTGCGGAGTAAATACATTTCTGTTTTGATGTCGCCCTATTGGACAAATCACATGATTTATGGTGCTTTTTTAACGAAAAAGTACTCGGGATCGCTGGATAAATCGCCACGTGTATGCGCTCAAGTTTACGCATTAAATAAATTTATTTTGTTTTATTGTCCTCCATTTAACAGCTCACACCCTAAGCAATACAACAATAGGTATGGGTAACCTATTGTGAAATAAATGATTTGGATTAATTCCCGACCAGACGGTGAACTTAATGTGCGTGTTATGCCAGCAGGTAGAGCGAAGACAAATGACGGACTGATGGACTGACAGACCAACTTGCAGGAATGTTACATGAATAGCACCATGACAGTGCACAGTCCTGATATGTCAGCTTTAAAATAAAATAAATTTCAGCTTGATACATTGAGTACTTTTGGAGATAGAGCTTGCAATATGCCAGGAGGTTTGATTGATTGGGGTTTAACGTCGTACTCAAGGGTATTTCACTTATATGACGACGTGCCAGCCCAATGGGTGATGGAAACCACCCTTGACACCACTGACAAACAAAGACAAGACAGGACAAATACAGGACAATAACAGGACGCAATACTGACGCCACAACCAGATCAGCTTCCTGCTCCCCTTTAGCTCTGAAGCTCCCTCCAACCACCCGCATGACAGGAGGTAGAGTGAAAGCAAATGATGGACAGATGGACAGACAAACTTCAAAAAATGTTACATGAATAACACCATGACAGTATCATTAATTACAGTGCACAGTCCCAATATGTCAGCTGTTAAATAAAATAAATTATAGCTCTATACATTTGGTACTTTTGGAGATCGAGCTTGGAATATGACAGGAGGTAGAGTGGGGACCGACCGACCAACAGACAGACAGACAGACAGACAGCATCTATTTTTTTTATAACCCGCAAGATATTTGCAGGGGTATAAAAAAAGAAACAACACAGCAACAGCCCTATAATGTAGTATTAAACTGTAGATCAATGGAACTAAACTTTGAGCTATATTTAATCTATCGAGATTTCATGTAGGATAGTTGAAAGGTAAACCATATTTAGTTTGTCAAATAACAATTTGGGTTAATCAATCACACAGCCTGTATATGACGAGTTGATTTTGGCATACGAGGCTTTCAGCATTATGTATGGTTGACGGCCACAGTTGCCATGGGAAATAAACAAAATTACGTTTACTGCTTTTTACGCAAATATAAGTGAGTTTATAGAAATGTGAACTAATTTAAAGCATAGTACACTTGTATTTTTTCGGTTAAGTACAGAGTATTAATGCCTATCAATGAAAGAACACACTTGATATGACGCATTGTTAGTGTTTTCACTCACTTTATGTTGTGAGTGGTTTCATTTCCAAACAATACAAAGGGAATTGAATCCAGGCCTAACCTCCTTATTGATTCAATAGCATTTGTCAAGAGAGTGGTTTCCCATTAAGCATTTTGTAACTATGTAAACTTTGAGTGAATAGGGTGAAGGAATAGGTATGTCATCATCAAAGACATGGGAGGTAATTTGACTGTTCAGATGATGTGACTGTAGGCCTATCCAATTGCGTTTACTCTCCTTACTAAATTTTTTAGTAAGGCATTGATTTTGGACAAATTAAAATGTCAATCCATACTGCCAGCCAAGCAGCCATGATTATAAATATTTCCCGAACCCGGACATATATCTACAAAATTGTTTCAACAGTGGAATTGATTGAAAGGTGTTTAATGTCATGCTTAATAAGGTTATTTCACTTACATGTATCTGACGGTGGTGTACTTCCAAAGAGTTAACTAAACAACCATAATAGAAAGAACACACTCGGATGCAATTCACATCACACTTGAAATAGTTTCAAAACGTCGCGACAATTTACAAATTGACTCCAAAATGCTGTGTGGTTAAATACATCGGCAAATGATGAACTCCATGTTTTGAATGTGTGTTATAATAAAATAGACTTAATTGTCTCCCTTGGATAATTTTTGAACTAATGCTCTCCTTAAATCATTTTTAAAGAAAATAAAAATGTATTTGAAAGAAAGAATCCTTTTCTTGACGGATTTCTGTTGTTTCTTGCTTTACATTTAGTGTGTTACCTAATGATGTATATAGTAGCCATGGTAGAGGTGTATAGTTTTACATTTAGTGTGTTACCTAATGATGTATATAGTAGCCATGGTAGAGGTGTATAGTTTTACATTTAGTGTGTTAC
>JAQQZZ010073577.1:0-21061 GCA_030265115.1 Mopalia vespertina
TTCCTCCCCTTCAATTCAATTAATGTCTGGAAAAACACGTTTGTCTTATATTTTTTGGATTATGTTCACTTCCAGGGTACCATGCGGTCTGACACGGCCAGTCGTGCAATATTTTATTATTGACTGAGCAAATTTTAAGTGGTTTTCAGACGTTTCATGAACACTCTTCGCCATATATTTCCAGACAACCCAGTCGTTGAGGACAACACTGCAAAAACCTCTTCTGATTATCACCCAACTAACTTACCCGTCCCACATTTTAGCTTGTCCCTTACTTGTCCCCGGATTTCTGTCGCAGCTTTTCCTTAGCTGAGCATGCATGGTTACGTCGTCAGTGGGCCATCAGATTGGAGTTTAATGGGCAATTCCAAATGTTTATTCGCTTCGTATTTTTGTAGCACTCAAGTGTAATTATGGTTCGGTGTTGCTTACGACCTAGTTTATTAATTTAAATATTCTGTTTTCAGTCGTCTTAAATATAAATATAAGCTTGTTATCATGCAAGTTCATGGAGCAATGTGTTTTCGTTTGAGGTCAAAGAACTTTAGACTGAAGTACTAGCGTTCTTTTACTATTAAAATACGTTAAAGAACACTCAATGTTCTACAGCTTATTTCAACTGCTTTTTGATAAGAGAAATCAGTCTATACGGTCACTCAACGGAAAACTATTTTTCACAGATGAAATTTGTAAACTATCCTTAAAGCCTAAACTTTCCCCATTGCCGTCAACAAAATACGGGGAAGGTCGTTCAAAAGAAAAACTTACTACAAAAAGAAAAAACTCAATCGTGACATTGCGGCGTTCATCAATAGTCTAATGTGTATACATTTTTTTAACAGCCCGCCACAGAATTTTTCACATGATGAAGATTCCCTCTTCATCGTTGACAAGATTTGAATATGTTGTTGTTGTTATTGTTATTGTGGTGGCGTAGGTTGTTGCTGTTGATCGGGTTTGTTTTTTATTGTTTCTGTCTAACTATTTAGAACATACTCGATATTTGGTCATATATTTAGTTTAGTTCCAATGGGAATCTCGAAATGTTGACATTTGAAAGCTGTCCTCTGAAAGTCACAACATTCGTGCCAGTGACATATTTTCTGACTTCATTACAATATCAACTTATCAAGACTGTTATACCCAGTTGACACGTCCTTTTCTCAATATCTCTCGATTTGTTACCTTAGACGAAATTCCTTATTCCCTAGTTATTTCTTAACCAAGTATACTGTACTTTTTTTTCAGATATCGTCCGACTTTCCATGTTTGGTGAAGAGGTTTCCACGGCAGCAGACCATGAGCGCGTTAATTACGACCAACTAAATCGGCCGAGCAGCATCAGAGCACGTGGGACCAGTCTTCAAACATCCAATCAACTGTCAACCATTCATAAGAGTGCCTTTCGATGGAATTCAAATCTAATGGAACTGTCCATTGTTGGGAACGATGTGAAATATATATCTCCGTCGGAATTCGAATATCTACCGAACCTTGTGTCCCTAAATTTGAAGAATAATAATTTAAAATCTTTACAGCCGAGGACGTTCCGTGGTTTAGTTCAACTGGAAGAACTGTCTTTGTCAAACAACGACCTTTATGAACTTCCAATAGATCTTCTTGACGATGTTCCAATGTTAAAGAAATTATCACTCGACGGCAACCATCTGGGATCATTGCAAATAGATGCGTTCCGTTTTTTGCATCAGATGCAAACATTAGATCTATCGTCCAACGACTTGCCGTTTTTACCAAGATCCTTGTTTTATGGTAACAATAATCTCACAGAGTTAAATATCGACGATAATCTTCTGGAAGATATAAGATCGGATTGGTTCTCACAGTCTGTACGTCTGAAAAAACTATCGCTAAACCGAAATAGGCTTTCTCGCTTAGATCCGGAGAGTATGACAGCTCTCCAAAGTTTGACAGAATTGCACCTTTCCGGGAACAAAATATCAAAAATCGCTCACGGGACTTTTCATCACACCACAAGTCTTAGAATTTTAGATCTTAGTAACAACTTAATAAAAACGCTACAAGCGGGAACTTTCCGAAGTGCCAAGGAACTACGAGAACTTAATCTGTCAGGAAACAAACTAGTTGAAGTCCGGGCTGATTTATTTGGTCCATCGTCTGCTCTTACATTATTGGATCTTTCGAGGAACAAGATTGAAATTCTTATCAAGGAAAACTTTTTATCCTTGAATGAACTGAAAAAACTCGATCTGTCTCAAAACAGCATTGATACCATAGCGAATTGGACGTTTTTGGGCTTACGTAAGCTACGGGAATTGAATCTGGCGCAGAATAAAATTAGTGTTGTTGATACCAGCTCGTTTTCTGTATCTGTAAGCAGATATGTGTCTCAATTAACTTGGCTCAACTTACAGCATAATTTATTGGATGATTTATCTGATCAAACATTTCGGGCAGTTCCGCATTTGAAATTTCTTAATTTAGCCTTTAATCAAATAAAGTCGGTCAGTCAAGAATCATTTGCATCACAAAAACAGCTGAACACTTTGCTACTGAACAACAACCTGATTGCAGCTATTCCGAATGGAGTGTTTAGCAAACTCAAGAATGCGCGTGATTTGAATCTTGGATACAATCAGTTACGTGCTTTATCGAATTCCGCTTTGAAGGGTTTAGTAAACCTAAATGAGTTTAGCGTGCAAGGAAACCATTTAACCCAAATTTCGGCATCGGTATTAGGAGAAGTGCCAGCATTAACAAGAGCAAACTTCAGTGGAAATTCCCTCCATTACATCAACATGGAAATTTTTGCTAAAAATGCTAAACTGGTTCACTTGGATTTAAGTTGGAATGTGTTAACTGGGATAAAAGTGTCTCTTAAGAATGAAGTAAAGTTGGCCCACCTGTCACTGGGGAATAACAAACTCACTACATTACACAGTGATATTAGTGAAATAATGGCCACAGAAGGTGTCTTAAATCTTGAAGGCAACCCGTGGAGTTGTGACTGTCAATTATCCTGGTTAAAATTCCTCGTGCCAATTTGGCAATTAAGTTTACACAATGAAGAGCTTCTTCAATGTCATCAACCGCAAAAATTCACAGGCAAAAAGGTAGGTTACCAATTATATATTTATATTAATGAAAAAGAAAACTTAAATATTCTAATAATTCGATAAAAAAAAAGCGCCCACGGTCGTGGTGGAAATTTTTTTACAGAAATATGACAAACTAACTATGTACCTATATGTATGAAGATCGTTTTTATGTATTTAGTTTATTTTAAAATAAACCACTGAATGTATTTGTAAAAGATAATTTGGATGACAAAAGCCCAACGGAAATTATAAACTTTAAAAGTACACCTACAAATTTATCAAAGTAAACGCTTCTGTATAGAAGCTTGGTCTCTGTTGTAATAAATTTTTATGATTTTCTCCATTTTTATTTTCAGATTCTGTCTCTCTCACAGTCGCAGTTCAGATGTAGCTCTAAGGGGTCTGATAATGTCAGCCCGGTTGGATCTTCTGCACGCCGTTCACCAGTGAAGGAAAGATTCAACTCTCCCCATCAATTTCTAACAACAAGGTCACCTCAGATACCACGTAACTTTCCTTTTGTAACGTCTAGACCTAAAAGTCCATACACCGAAATTAAAGATGCAGGAAAGCATCGACGCGTTCGCCCTAAGCCCAATATAATACTTAACCGTCGCAAATCATTCGGACAAAACCTAGCTCCCGTGGTTGATGGAGGTGACGGCAGATCTACTAAATCTCCTTCCACACCTAATGTAACCCCAACTACTACTTTCCCAGATCTTCGTTTAAATTGGTGGAAAACATGGACATTCGCTCCAAAGCCGGTCTCGAAAAGCACAACCCAGTCACAAGCTTACCCTCAGATTCCACGACTCGGAGAACCGACGCCAGCATCGAGGGGCAGGTCAAACGTATACGGAAATATAAATACATTAAGGGATAATCCATACCATATACCAACTAGAAACGGAACATTATCACCTCGTACAACCAAATCAGCCGTCGTTACGGTAAGAAATCCAATAGGGAGAAGATACTATCATGACACCCTAAATCCAACTCGGTCCACTTTAAGTCCCAGACGAGTCACAACCACGCTTAGCACCCGATTAGAAAGTACTCCAAGATCTAGATTGCCAACAACAGCCTCAGCTCTAAGCTCACAAACAACATCACGTGACAACCAAAAAGTAATCAACGACCGTATAAGTAAATGGTGGATTCCTCGCCCAATCTATCCAACAAAACTGTTGACACCCCCTGGTCCTACCACAACACCAGATCCAAGAGCGAAGTACGGGAAACTACAGTATCACTCAAATCCAAAACTTCCAAACAAAAATTCACGGAGGAGGCAAGAATATTTGTTAAGAACCAACCCCCCAAATGTTCTAGTGACAAAACAACCCACCAATAGCCAAGAAACATTGCAAAAGTTAGGCACTGGAGTTGGATGGGACCCATATTCTTCAAAAAATTTTGCTAATAGCAATTCGTTTAATGTGATTCCTGCTGACGGGTCGTCATTGTACAGAGGGAAAGCGACACCGCCTCCTTATTTCAGAAATCTTGTTACAAGACGCCCAGCTTCAATAACAACGACGACGACTGTAATGCCTTTCAAGACGGCTCATTTCTCAACGCCTCCAAAGGTATTAACTTTGCCGTCCACGGCTATCCCAAGGGTAACTAACAAACCAAATGATAAAAGGAGGAACATGCCCACAAAGACATCTTTAAGTGGTTCTAGACGTAAACAGAAAAACAAAACTAGGAAAAGACTCCGGCCTCCCAACAAGGTTGATCTGGACTGTCCTACTAAATCCCAATGGAGAATGCATTTTGACAAGGCGTTGATAAGGTAACTGTTATCTGCATAGATTGATAAATGGATTGACCGATTGATTGATTGATTGATTGATTAATTGATTGATTGATTGATTGATTGATTGATTGATTGATTGATTGGTATTTTTACACCGGCTGAAAAGTATTTCATTTAGATGACGGCGGTTCATTCCCACAATAATTGACACAAGATCAACCCTAATATGTGTAGGAAAGTTAATCAGTGTTGTCAGTGGTGTCGAGGGTGGTTTCCTGCACTCATTGGGCTGGCACGTCGTGATATAAGTGAAATACCCTTGAGTACGACGTTAAACCCCAACCAACCAAACAAACAAAACAAACCTTAGTCAGAGGGCGCCTGCATACAAATAAGTGTTTATATTTGCCGCAGGGTCTAGACTAGAGGCAACAGGCACTCCTTAAACATTAACACATATAATCCATACAGTTTTGTAGATGAAGAATCAATTGATAAATTTAACAATTAAGGTGATTATAGCAAATTCTATCTTCCGTTTGGATAACAACTTTTATATTTCTTATAAGGCTCAAGATTTGGGTTGGTCGTAAAAAATGTAGGATTAATCATTATATGCAATGTGCATGGACATAACGGATTATCTCGTAACCAAACATACGACGCGTTATTTCCCATAATTGAAATGAAAATGGGGTTGCACGTCAGTACGTTAGTTCAGGACAAGGGCGAGAATCCCGATGCTGTCACACCCATTTCTTTCTAGATTTACAAAATCCATATAATAGTGATGTACCTATATTATAATTTGTTGTTTGTTTGATTGGGGTTTGGCGCCGTACTTATTTCACTCACATGGCGGTGTGCCAGCCCAATGGGTGAAGGAAACCACCTTCAACGTCACTATAGCATCACACAAAGACCAGACATGACAAAAATGAATACTGACCTCAATTGGACTGCATACGCACTCTTGAAAGATAATAAATCATAGTAAACCTTCTGCTCAAGATATATTTGAGGAAATGACGGTCATAAATGTCGGTGCATCACATGCAAGAAACATCAATAACCTGTGTCATGGGGTACGCTCTCATTATTTGTTTCAGGAGGCATAAATCTGAGGTTAAAGATTTTCATGTGACGATACTGAACTCGAGGCGCAAACCAGCCTGCAATGCTGTGCTGTTGTCTGATTGGTGGATTCTAACATCAGCATCATGTGTCGAAAAGAACCTAGGCAATCCTGGTAAACTCCAGGATCCAGCTTGGGTACCGAACCTTCACATCAAGATCGGTCTAAGGGAACTAAACAAAGTTGTTGGAATTGTTGTTCATCCGTTATACCTATCACGTAAATCCCCAGAACACAACTTTGCTCTACTGAAGATGAAGTACGAAAGTTTGATGACAAAAGTAGCCATACCTCCATGCGTTCTCCCGCCAGACTGGTTTCAGAGTCGACCAGCCTGGGTAGTCCCAGGCGTCGCTTCAGCAAGATTCGACAAGAAGAAACCACGTTCAGATCTTCAAACCGTCTCAGTGAAAGTCTGGGAAACGGATTGTGCCAGAAATCCAGTGTCATGTTTGCGAATACAAGAACCAAAACTGACAGCGTCGTCTGCGTTCACTGATGGCGCGCCTTTGTATCTTGGATACTCAGAAACAAGATGGAGCCTCGTCGGAATAGGAACTTTGGCTCAAGGAACGGCAACTTACGGACAATATTTGCCAGTTTGGATTGTGCTGGATTGGATGAAAACTGTAATTGTCGAATAACGTGTTGAAACAATGCTTACACTTATATCGGATTGTAAAGAATGATTGTAAGTGCGCATTGCAGTGTCTTCAGAAAAGGAGAGGAATCTTGGTATATAACGGCACAAAATTGTGGGAAAATATAAAATGAAAAACAAAAAAAAACAGAACAAAGTATTCAGTTATGGAAACAAATGTTCATATTGTCGACAAAGTTAAACATATATGACTGACAACGCCATGGAAAATTGCACAAATTGAGCGAGAGAAAGAAAATCGTATAACATATCGTACTATTAACAATAAGATTGAATTGTTATGAAGAAAAGCACTCGTTTGTCTCGGTGTTTGATATTACTTTAATGTATATAAGATTTTGGCAGTAGTGTCTGTAGTAGTTATGTTGGTACTTTACGGAACTGTACATGCAGAACCGGGTTAATGAACTTTCATTCAAGTTCTTATGTGTATATAGAAAGTCTGTTTTCGTAGGCCCCGAAGGTTGAATTTTTTTAAACGGTTGGTGTAAATTATCGAAGTTGGATGGAAACTTCAGAGACCACTTGTGTAAATTTTTTGTACAAGAATAAGTGTAAAGTGACATTGTCGACCAAAAATGAGACATTATGCCTTTTTAACAGATTCACATGAATTATAAATGTTATTCTCGACATATATTACAGGCAATTCTTAAATTCTAAACCCAAGTTTAAAAATAAATTTAAAAATAACCGTGAAAAATAACAATTCTGCCAGAGTATTTAAACGAGAGTGTGCAAAATCTAGGTGATGCTTTGGTACAGTGACGTAACTAAAGTTAATGGTTATAACTGTAATTATGAACCAGTTTAAAAACGTTTATGTCACTTAAGTTCCAGACCAGAAAACAAGAGAAAAAACAATTTTAAGTGTTTCTCAAAATGCTATGGAAGTAAGGTAGTGTCTGTGTCATGAAAAGTATTCTAAGTCTACAACAGACGTGGACAGCTCAGTTCAAATCTAAATTGATTGGAGTATAGAATAAATCATGATATATTCGATTCCAGAAGTATAACAGACTTCTGACTACATACTACCTTGATGTTATTGAATATCCCCATGGGATAATATTAGCTATAAAAGGACAGAATTCTCGTTTTGTTGGATTGCGAAGTCCACTTCAGGAAAGACAAACTTCAACTATACCAATGTCCTTGTAGTAAGTATTTGCGATAATTTGCTGGAAAATTCAACAAGGATAGGCCTACGTATTTCGACAGAGTTGGCCATAGAACGAGTGGACAAAACACATGATACAGTATACATTTTGCAGTGAATGCAAATAGCCACGAAGTCCAATTCAGAATAGACAAACTTCAACTATTTCCTTATACTTATGTTCAGTATTCGCGATTATTTGCTACAAAATTCAACAAAGTTACAATTTCGAAATAATTTGTCTCAGAACGAGTAAACAAAACACATGATTACGTATACATCAGCTTCGTTGAACACCGTAGAAAATATGTACACCTAAGTACCTGCGTGTGTAAAAACGATTATGTTTTGTAGTTGTTGTTGTTGTACATAATGGACCAATCTGTAAATGCGGTCCAACTTCTCTTGATATTTTACTTCATTTAGGCCCCTATAAAGATAGGACTACTAACTTCACCGACACTGTTCGTCAGCCATCTTTGCATGAATTAGTTATTTCTTGGGAAATTAATTGGAATTGGTCAGTATTCTGGACAAGTATGTTTTATTTAGATACGGCAGATGACCTCGCCTAAACAAATGGGATATTTATCCGATATTCGTTTCCGGAGGACAACAAGAGTCGTATTGGACAATTTTGTGACAAATCGAACCTTATGTTTGAGCACTTCTTATGTAGTCTTATGATTTTCCGATTTTTTTTTTATACAAGGGCCATGTCATTTTGCCAAAATGTACAGACTTACTACAATGTGGTATGTAAGCGTCGTTTTTCAGTATTCATTGTGTAGGTCCTCACTTACAAGGGAGAGTTTCTCATCAATAAAAAATATGGAAAGTTGGTCTTTGAAAAACTGTTATTTTGTATGTGTTGTGCCACAGCTTCTGTGCGCCATGAAGGTGGTTTACAAGTCGCCTTCAGAAGCAAACGTATGAGCATTGTTTTTACTCATTTGTTATGCCCCACCATGTTGTAAAAGATTTCGTAAATATTATGAAGATTTTGTTTGTTTGTATGGGATTTAACGCAGTACTCAAAGGTTTTTCACTTATATGAAGACGGGTTGTCCATTTCACATTGTTCCTTCCTTAAATGCGATGGAATCCGAGAGGAAACCACATTGCCGGAACCACACTCATATACCTGATGGTCGACAGACGGACTCGAACCACATCGGAGCAGGATTAGTAAACGGACACGCTAACCATTAAGCCACGGCCACGGGCCATTCATATAGAGGTCAGAAAAGTATGAAGGTCAAGTGAAAGTGACCCTCACAATGCACTGCATTCTTCTACATTAGGCATTTTAAGTGAAATAATAAACCAGAAGAAGAGTACGGACACGATCAAAACATAAACCACTTCATTGATGGGTTGCTGATTTACACTGTGCTCAATGGTATTTCACTCCCATGGCACCAGCTTACACCAACAACAAAAAGCCACCAGTGATTCTGTTTGAAATAAATCTTCCCGCACTGTAAATGAATAAAGTATGATTTAACTTAAAACGGAAATATAATACGTCTTTAGAACTTTACGGTTATCTCTAGGAGTCCTGTGGGCTACGCTCGCTGATCAGCGGCTAGGGACTTCTACAAATCCTTGTGTTTTTATCCAAATGGCTATGGTTGTACCATAGATGGCTAGAACAGGGTCACTTGCTAATGAAATCAATTAGGTCAGGTCATTTGGGGTGCTTCAGACTCCAGTTGTTTATGTCGTATTAGGGCCGCGACCGTTTAACTGGCTGTCTGTTAAAACAACATTGCCCGTAACCAATCAAAGTCTGTACGAAGGGCAAATAGAGGATTTTTAATTGGATGTGTAAAAGTAAACCCTCGACAATCGGACATTATGTTATCAGAGGCTATACATTGATGATTGATTTATTGGTGTTTTACGCCGTGTTTAAGGATATTTCACTTATATGACGGCTGTGTATTCCAACAATAATTGACACTAGTACAACCAAGATGTGAAGCGTTTCCTTAATGTAAGAAAGTTAATTTTCCTCCAGTGCCAAGAAAGACATCGTTGCTACTCTGCCCTTAGCCTATAAAGAAAGGATTGGTCTATAGCCGATGATAAGTGAGGAGTCCTGCAGTTCCTTTGAATGTTCGCACCATGGTGGAATCAAGACAATCCCATAATGTATTACGCATGCTTCAACATGACAAATCATTCAGTTTAACTTTGTTTGTTTGGAGTTTAACGCCGTACTTAAAGCTATTTCACTCATATGACGGCGTGCCAGGCCAATGGTTGAAATAAAACCACCCTCAAAACGGGTGGCAACAGACAAAGACAAGAGAAGACATAAACAAGACACCCACAAGACATAAAACAACATCACAAACAGATCGTCTTCATGTTGCCATTTATCTCCGAGAGCATCATGGTAACAAGGACCAACCCTCCGCCACAGTTTAAAGGGAGACAACTGTTTTTCGACCTAAACTTATTATATTTATTGCACATTTTCAAAGAAAAACATCTGTATTGCACTTGCATTCGAGTAAGCATAGCCGTTAATTAGTTCATTCAACAGGCGGGACTGACGTCATTGTTCGAAAACACGGTCGGTCACCAGTGTGTACGTTTGCTTATGGGTGCATTGAAGGCATCTATAATCAATACGGCGTATACACAAGCTTGATCATTGTATACTGTTGTATACATATCAAAATAGCTCTGTGAGTAAGACATACGTTTAGCATGTTTTCAGCTGACATGCCGTTTTAAAAAAATACAGTGTTTAGTACCAGGTTGATATGTACAAGCGGTTGTTTGTCGTTTCGCTTGAGGACGGCACTGTCACTTACGGCTTTATATGAAAGCATCCACCAGTGTAGGCAATGACTAGATGATAGAACTACCGTGTTTTCGAACAATGACGTCAGTTTCGCTTTTTAAATAAACTAATTAACGGCTATGCTAATTCGATTGCAAGTGCAATACAGATGGTTGTCTTTTCAAAATATGCAATAAAAATAATAAGTTTAGGTCGAAAAACTGTTGTCTTTCCCTTTAAGAGATCATAAATTAATCTGGATCTGTTGCCTCTTTAGACTTATCTCGTGGAGCATCAGGGCAACAGAAACATTTATCCAAACATTTATATAAAAAAAAGAATAAACACAAAAAAACGATGTATAAGAGTTCTGACATTTTTATTTCCAATGCCTCCTCTACATTTATTATGCAGCTTGTACAAGCAGATAAGTCAGCGAGACAGGTTTAGAAAGTCAATGAAAGGTACAATATACAAGACTTTTAGATCAGAAATGAACTATGTAATACTCTCACCGCGACTAGTTTATAACCATATTGAGGGTTCTTGATTTTATTTTGAATTTTAAACATAAATTAGTTTGCTCTTAGCAGAAAACGGTTGACTTTCATAATCTATAAGAATCGTACATGGAGTTCAAAAAGAATTGTGGATTAGTTGGTCACTTCAGCCGCAAATGATATACAGATTCTAAACCATATAACGGAGGTCGGAGGGTAAAGCAACCTGTTATATAATTTTAAAAATCCAACATTTACATTATTTTCGGCCAGTGAACTACAGTAAAGGCCCGACTACAGGAGTCTAATGAGCTGTAAGCCTCTGTCGTCCTTTTTAAAACCATCCTGAGACCAGTTCAATAAATTCAAAGTTTAGAACTGATAATAGTTAAACGCCATGCTTATATTTCACTTGTATGGGTGTGCCTCCAACAGGTAAGCAGCATTTCAACTTAACCTTAATGCGCTGGATACACTCACTGGTATTTCACTTTAAGGACGGTGGTGTAATCTAAAACATTAATTGACATCAGCACAACAAAATGTGAAGTGTTCTGCTACGGTGGAAAGTTAAATTTCCTCCAGTGCTAATCAAAGTTAATAGAACTACTCTCCAAACAAACTATGTAGTCTGACAGAAATGGTATGTTCCTCCATACTCCATAACTAACGGCATAATTATAGAAATATTTCAAAATATACTGCTCTTAGCAATAAGGCCTCATAAATTACAGACCAGTTATTTACACCTGATTCTGTTAATGGTCCATATCACAATTGATTTGTCAGCCTGTTACACACATAAATCAGGTGTCCTAACCGTCTGCCAGTAAATGCACACGGGAGATTAAACCTAGCAGCATTACGAAAAACAAGATATGTCTAAAAACACGAAGATTCAATTTTAAGGACTCGTAAATCCTCTTCACACCAAATCCCCTGCTTGATTTACCAACATTATTAAATTAGATATGTATTTACATTATAAAGGCACTTAACTTGAAGGCTTGTTTTGATCATTCCTAAATTACCTATATGTTACATATTTCTTTTGATATATAGTATTCCAACTGTTCAAAAATCTCTGGCAAAATGAAAAATAATCCTACTTTGTAACCAAAATTTTATCTTTGAAGAAATAATATGTTCACTATCTTGGAGGGTAAAATATTGGAACTAAATATGGAACTGAATATGTATATGCTATTAGCAGATATTTCCGAAAAATAGAAATATGTTAAGCAATAATACACAATTAACTAATGTTACATGTACAATGTATAAACATATAAGACATGGCATAATAATGACCCACCAATTAATGGCACTTCTGATAATTGATTGATATGTGACCACGGTACCTCAGCTACTCTGTGGCTTGAGGCACTGAGCCATTTGTGATGAAAGTTTGAAAACTGAGGATATTTGTTGTAAAACTGACTAACTAAAAGAGAACAATGTGCATTCGTTAACAAAACTTTCAGCGTCAGTCTCTTCAAAAGTTGCAAACAATGTTTGGTTATTTGATCCTCCATCAATTCATTAAAGAACAAGTAAAACACCATATTGAAGTATTCATTCTTAACACAACTAAACTAACAGCAACAACAACAACAAAAGAAACATGCTCATAATTTCACAAAGAAAACATACCCAAATACTCAATAAAGTGTTACCAGACTTAATGGGAGTCGCTTTTTAAGGTAATGGCACCTTGCAATTCAATGAGATTCGACTGTATCAAATCATGAGAACCTCCAAACGCCATGCCACAATCAGCTGTTAAAGTAGTGTTCACGATTCACGTCAGGGCGGAAAATTTATATATATATTTGCAGGACATGTCCGGTAAAAATTAAGCTTTTCCTGTAAAAGTTCCTTGAATTTGACATTGTGTTAAATGGTCTGCAGGACAAAATTGGAAAAATGTCTGACAAAATATTTTAATCATTTCCACCCCTGCACGTCTTCATGGGATTAGTCCAAATGTTAGATACAAAACTAGTCAAGGAAATCTAGTATATCCTTCTTGATTCAACAAGTGGAGTTTGATAAAAATGACAAATTTCTTAACAGTGAAATCAGATGATTCATATACATGTATTGTGTGAAACTCCGGTTTAACAGTCAGTAAACACAGCAAGTTATAAAGTTAATGAAATAACCTTGACTACAAATCAGACATGAAAATGGGCATCAACATTCACACCTTTACCACTACAAACCTTTGCACTACCCCATATGCATAAATCTAGTGTACATGTATGCCACTTATATAACAAGGGGAAATAGACAAATCATGTAATACTGACAATTCACATACACAAAGTTTCAAATTGTAACCTACAGTATAGCTTAGGTGTGTATTCATGAAATAGCATATGGAAATTTAAGTTTAGACTGTCAGCACATAACCAGTGGATGCGAGAGACAGTAAAAGTGATAAATATTTTCACTCTTATGTACCATGTATGCTAAGCTGAGCAAATGCTGACGACATTTGTATTTCTTTTCTTCCTTCGCAGATGAAAACTAAATTACAATGTAGCACAACATGCTGACAAGTGACTTGGACACGATGCTTCATGAATATTATAAATTAAAACAAAATTAGAATGGTATTCAATGTGTTTAAACAGTTTGTTACCTTGCTATTGAAATCTTGCAACAACAAAAAAACATAAATAAATATTGATTATAGTAATTAACAAAATACAGTGTTGATTAGAACTGGTTATTTATACAAATGAAATAAAGCTCTTACTTAAAGTGATTGTGGAGATACGTTATTTAATATAGTATAAAGGGCTACACAATTAGCTATTTACAAACAAATGGATTAGTTACATAAGATGTGCTGGATACAAGATTCCAATCATTGTTCTGTTATTCAGTAAGGGTGCATTCTCACAGTACCATTTGTAGTTATGATTTGAGGGGATTCCCCTTATTTACAGCATTTTGATTGGTTGATTTAAAAAAGCATGAAACAGTCAACCAATCAAAACTTCACAAATAAGGGGAATCCCCTGAAAGCGTTACTTATCGCACTGTGAAAATGCACCTGTAGCGTTAACTATAATTTTAAACCATGTACATGTAATACATGATTGAAAACGACTGAAAAGGATCAAGGCCAGATGGAATCCTGTCAACCAGCTAAAAATCGTGCATGTATTTACAAAAAGTTGCATTAAGAGTTAGTAATATTTATGATCAATAATAATATTAGATGTTCTACAACATTTCATTTATAGAAAAAAATACTGTATGAAAGACTTTAACAAAAACTAGACCTTGGTACATGTATGAGAAGTGAAAATTGCAAATTGTGGAATAGATGAATGTGGTATATTTTCGATGTTTCCACATATCTATTCCTACTTTTCAGGATTTTGCTACGACCATAAAAATCTATCCTTTTAAAACAAGAATAAATGCTTTGAGAGAATTGCATCAAGGATAATTTGCTTGTTGATCATAGCAATAATAAAAAAAGTATAAACAAAGAGATTAATACAGATGTATATAATGTTAGGTTGTTCACAAGTAGGCAGATCTAAGTTATATAAAATAATAATACAAAAAATGCTAAATTTTTACTTAATCGTGAGAATTGACAAGACAGTACAAGTCATGGAATCATCTTATAGACATTCCTTAAATGTCCTTTTATGTCTTGTGTCACAATATGGGTAACATAGCATACTTTTCCTGATAAAAAATCTTGAGAAACTGCTATCACGGAAACTTATACCTTCTTTCCCCAAAAAGTCTTCAGACGTCTTGTCATTGGGAAAAATTTGTTCCATTCAGTGTGTCCATTCATTGTGTTCAGGAAGACTTACTTCCATATAAAACTGCAAGTTCGCTCAGTCAACTGGTCAGAGTTTTAAATTTTACTCATTGCAAGGGTTGTAAAACCATTTTACTCTTCAAACTGTATCTAAACTCAATGATGTCTGGGTGTTCACAGAGTGCTTGATTGTCATGTTAAGCTATACTTTCAGCCGGACCTATTTGACTCATGGCTAGGTTAAGGATGTCTCGTTTTTCTTTCGGGAAGCGGAGTTCTCTCCCTGCAAGACGAGCGCTCTCTAGTTCTTGTTCAGCAATCAACAATTCCTGACGGATGATATCTGGGTTTTCTTGTTCACGGGCGATCCAATCCAAGGCCATCTGTGATCGCATGTCGTCATCAAGTGCCCGGTTTGAGTAGTGCAGAAGAACTTCCTGGCGAGAACAATTTCTATCCCTCATAGCCTTCAAACTGCCATTCCAATGAAGTAGTTGGAAGACGGTCATTAATTCTTGAAATTCTAACATTGTTCGAGACTGATTAGATTCTAACATGAACTTAAATGCACCAATTCCTGTACTAGGGTTTTCAGCATCTTCAGCTCGACCCTGTGGAAACAAATTTAAAACAATAATTAAACCAGGTTGCTTTTTAAATATATCTCTAAAAATCAAGGATGTGAAATTAATTCCATTTAGTATAAAATCATGACAAAAAGGGGTAGGCCTGTGTCAAATAACCAAAAATGAAAACTGAATTCAAGCCATTAAGTACCTTTTATTTTTTTTAATTTGTTTCTCAGCATAATTTGTTAGATATATTTAAAAAAAATTATGTTTTATGTTTTCGGACGGTTACATTTCAAAACAAAAACATCAACATTTCGTTTTACGAGAAATACGGTTTTGAATTTCTACTGTTTAACACACCACCTTATCTTCATAGGTTGTTTTATTGTTTAGCCAATGTTCAGAAAGGACTAGATGATAGTTCTGGTTAAACACAACAGATTAAAGGACCCTCTGTACACATTGTGCAATATGATAAGTTTTTGGAGCCTTTTGACACCATGTGTAGAGGCCTATAGCCTGAATCAAGCTCTGGGTGTTTCAAGGGAAGCAACTCTATTCAGCTAACTAAAACTGGACCCAGTGAATTCATTTACCTTGAAAGAAGCCATGGCATCTGTTATAGCTTTCTGTATAAAATCTTCTGTGATCTTCCTGGAAGGATGTTCATTAAATACCGAATTCATGAGGGCAATCTTTGCTGCACTTCTTCTGGCTTCAGCCTTTGTTGTGCAATTCTGAAAATAAAAAAAAAACATTTTAATTCAAGATCTTTTTTAAATGTATAAATTGTCAACTTATGTATATGAATACAATTGATTTATTATGAAAGCCCCAAAAACTTGTTAATATACAGTATTTCACCGATAATTGTGAGAATACTGCACAAAAAACCTAGTAACTTTGAAAACCGAAACTAGAAATTTGATTTAAATCAATGTTAAAAATGCCATCTAATTAACATTTTTTCCACATGTACCAGCCTTTATAGTATTAGGAGAAAACCACCCTCATGATCATTGATGCTACTAACAAAGGATACACGACAAACACAGCACATTTAGACAAATCATGAAAGCTTACAGTAAACTTTCAGTTGGACACAAAATCAGATTGATCAGGATCAGGATTGTTTAACACAGTGCTCAATGGTATTTCACTTATAGGATTGTGGTAATTGTCACACTAACTCAATCAAACCATGTGATAGGGTGCAGCACGGATAATTAATTTTGTTATTTTTTGTTGACTACTTTTCCCCCAAAAATTATATTCTTGATTCACAGAAATTGAATAAAATTATGACTGGAGAGTCCTTTTATATCATAAATATAAGTTCTGATTAAAATTTATTTACGATAGAAAATTGAAGGTTCATAGCTAAACTAGAGCAATATTGAATTGTTATCCAGTTTTTATTGAATTTGGAGGCATTGTATTTTGCCCCCTGAAAAAACAACTTTGATAAATTTTTGTGCATAAACAAACAGTACATAATGAACCTCAACGGCAATGCACCGGTACTGACTGTACATGTACATTTATGATCTTTGAACAAATACATGTATAAGGAAAAAAATATTCCTATATAAAATGTTAACTCTGGGAAACAATCCAGAAATTATAGTAAATAGTTAAGTAATAAGATATGATAATAGCAGGTACAGGTAAGTTGGTGGTAAATGTCACACCTTGGGTGGTGAATCTGATACCTATTTGGTTAACTAACACCTGATGAGTCATAAAAGCTTACCAATAGTTAATATCATAAAATATGTACACTGTGCAAAGTGTGGACCCTTGTTTTTAAATTTGAAGGGCTAGTTCATGTGCCCTGAAACGAACAGTTATGTCATGATGATGTCTTTGTTTGGTATCCCCATACTAGTACATCTAATTCCAACCACACAAAGAATTACACTGGCACTCATAAATGGGATTTATTAATTGGGGTTTAAAGCCGTACTTAAGGTTATTTCACTCACATGACAGAATGCCAGCCCAATGCATGAAGGAAACCACCCTCGACACACTGGCAACGAACAAAGACAAGACGGGACAAATACAGGACAACGACAGGATGCAATGCACACACCACAAACAGATCGACTTCCTGTTCCCATTTAGCTCTGAGAGCACCAGGGCATCAGGAAGCTCCCTCCAACCACCCGCCTCATAAATGGGATGTTGGCTGGCTTATTAAAACTGATGAATCATGTTCTAGGTCAATTCTATGAAGACAAGTTTCTAGATCTTAATCTTGAGTTGTTACGGTTAACATACAGACATCTGATAGCTAATATAATGTGACGACATTGACTGTACATGTATGTTGTGAGTCACTTGTGACAACCTGTGGCCAGTTGCTTGAAAGATGATTAGCTGATTCACACGACATTAAATTGTCAATACCGGGTAGAGATAGACCTTCAACATGGTGTGACGTCGTCTTATAGCTGATTAAATTTTAATAGCGCTTCACCGGACTCCCCACCCAATAGTCCCCGGCACCGGATCAGAATCACAGATAACCAGTTGTTGCATGTAGAAGCAATAGTTTACAGCACAACATGGTTCTAATTAAACAGTATTCATTGTATTTAACAAACAATTATGACTTTTGAAGTATAAAAAATGGAACAAATATAAATCACTTACCCCTAACACAATACAAATCACTTTTATTCTTTTTTTATTTTTAATGCAGCCTTTTACTGGTACAACATATGGCGGTCATGTAAATGAAATACCCATTGCCTGGTGATTAAGCACTATGGTACACCAGCCAACCAGTCTTATTAACATTTAATTCCAGCATTATGTAACACGAAGCAGTTCCCCATAATTCTAGGAAGTCACATGTAAGCAAACATACAGCACGCCTCGTCCTCTGCACATGTTTTCTCAACCTGTATAACCTAATTCCCATCTCCATCTCTATCAAGTCTCTCAAAATGTCCACAGTTATTGACTCAATTATCCACCTGGCGTTCCAGAATCCTTTCTTGTTAACAAGCTCTACATGTATCAATGCCACGTTTACCACAATTTGTTTTTGTTTTGTTTTGTTCTATTTTACTTTATGATGGCTAATTTTAGGATATTCATGTGGGAAAATGTTTTTAAGCAATCATTTGAAGCTCTACATGTTATTCATGCTTCATGTATACATAAATTTTCTTCACTAGAAGATTTAACGAGTTTGCTAAACCTTTCACACGGACCAGTGGTTCATGTTTAACACAAAATGTTCTAGTAGCTTTTATTTAAAATACGTAAGGTTTTAAAATGCAATCCAATTCAAGGTTCTAAAAACTTGTATTTTTTTAATACAGGTATATGAGATCAATGGTTAAAACTTAACTTCAGTCAATTTTTATTAATATTTGAACAAATTTAATTTTAGTTTAAAATGTTCAAAAATTTATTGTGTGTGTTCTCAACTCTACATTTATAAAATATACATGTTGCAACATATAAACATGAATGTAGGCATTCTCCCACTAATTGCACAGGTGTAATCTTATTTATTTTTAGAGAGACTACAGGTAACTGGCTGCAGTGTGTGTATTTAAATGTACACTTGTCTGGGCCTTAAGGTGAACTCTTTCTCCAGCTGATTTACTTAGAAGAGTTTTTGCCATGCCTTGTGGCACTGGAGCTCCTGTGTTCCATCAGCTCTGTGTATGTACAACCTCCCCTAATACAAATAATCATTTACTACAAAACAAGTCTGTCTACTGAAGATCAATCAGAGGAGAGAATAATGACCCACACAACAAAATCAGACAGGAGAGTAACCACCCAGGGCAAGAAAATCAGACAAGAAAACAACACAAGACACAAAAAATTCCCTTACATGTGGCTTGAGCTTATAAGATGCAGACGAAATGGGAGTCAAATTAACGCTTTAGGAATGTTTTTATAACATGTTAAAGTTTTAACATTCTTCTGTTTTTTATGCTCTTTACATTATTAGTTCACATGATCCCATAAATTATTAACTTCAATGTGAAGTTATTTGATTGGCCTGGCCCTTCAGTTCAGATCAGAGGAACAATATCCGTCTATCTTTTATATTTCTAAACATCGTACTAACATTATATCCTTAAAAATGTGTTCCATGCTTACTATTTATGCTCTGTTAAAAAATTACTTTTCTTGTTTGTTTGAACGGGCTTAAACGCTGTTATTAAGGTTATTTCACTCATATGACAATGGGTCAGCCCACTGCCTAAAGGAAATTACCCTTGACGCCATTGGCAACAAACAAAGATCGCAAAACTGTTGCCCTTTAGATCCAGCAGTACCAGGGCAACATAAATCTCCTAACCGCCAGCAGTGTTTTTCCTGAAGCGTGAACAGTACTACGCTCGGTGTTTCTGTCATTTAACAGAATACCTGCCTCATTGAAAGATGGATACCAAAATTACCATTTGATGACTGCGGTACTGTTGAAATGTACCGTTGGAGTGATATGTCTACATTGAAGCATGATCATATATCTACCCATCAACCAAATTACACTTTATATATATACTGTGGTCAAAATTCAACAAAACCTATGTTGATTAAGCCATTGGTAGTGTAGGGCAGTTATTTGCCAGCAAAATATTTAACTAATTGAGCACTGCTAAAACCATTATAAGCGGTAAAATAAGTTGAAAAACCACTGGTCTTACAGACCAGTACCAGGCGTAAATAACTGGTTCGTCTTTCTTTTTATTGGACCCAGACCTGCAGACTAGTAAGCATTTTGATCTCTGATATAAAAACAATGAGTTAAGTCTAGATATTAGAAAATGACAAATGTATGATTTGTTTACACTCATAACCAGTATAACAACTGATGGTTTTAATTAAGTTTCACCATAATATATTACATCTCTGGGTCAGGCTAAAAACATAATTTACTCATACATGTTACACCTCTAGCTATCTATCATTAATTAGTTTTTACCTGAAAACTTCCAAAACAGCTCCCCCCAGGTAGAGTAACGAAGCAGACATAAGGTGGGGATGTTGATGGTTGGGACTCGTAAACTACCACCGCTCCGTTTTTCAGTTCTGCACCTCGAGCCTGTTTCATCTGCCAAAACTCCTGTAATGCCTCGACCACATTCACTGTAACATAAAAAACAGACCCAAACACGTTAATATTTTATTAAAATTATTTGTATGATGGAAGCTTAATGTCGTACCTGAGGTGATTGAACTCACATAAGAACTGCCCTCCCAACATGTGAAAGAAACCCCCCAGAAAATCACAACTAACGATGATAATATGCATTATACAAGACATGTACATGATGTACATGTAAATCATTCGCAGTACGAATGCAAAACATTCTGTAAAGGTCATAACAACAAGAGGAAGTCAGCCCTTTGCTTCCTCCAATGGCTGGCTACAAAAAAAAATTAAGGTACATGTATTTGGACAAAACAAAAAAAGAAACACAAAATCTTGTCAAAATAAATGTCCACAAGCAACATGTTCATCAAAATATATGATTGTTTGATTGTTTGATTGGTGTTTAACGTCGTACTCAAGGGTATTTCACTTATATGACGACGGACAAAAATACAGAACAGCACA
>JAQQZZ010073588.1:2257-21060 GCA_030265115.1 Mopalia vespertina
AAATAAGGCACACCGTGAACATCTGAACGGACAAATAAGGCACACCTTGAACATCTGCATTGAACATCTTAGTTCTTTCATCTATATTCCAATAAGTTCTTGACAAAAAATAAATAAATAAACGGAAAGAGAAGATCCAATTTGAACACCTGCATTAAACATGTGTGACCTTTCATCTCTATTCAAAGAAATATTTGGCACCCCCCCCCCCCACCCCGTCCCCCCATAAAAAGAATAGAAAAAAAGAAGATAAGACACAATTTGAACAATAAGAATTGAATATCTAAGAGCTGTACATTTAAACAAAATTTTGGCAAAAATAAAAACAGGAATATAAGACACAATTTGAACTTCTGCACAGACAGTTTAAGTCCCTCTTCTATTTTAAAATAAATTCTTAACATCTGAATTGAACGTGTAAGCTCATTATCTATGTAGTCAAATAATTCTTGGCAAAACTAAAAACTAAAAAGAAGAAAAATTTGAATAATTGGATTTAACGTTTCAGCCTTTCATCTAACAGTTTGTGTCTTTTCTGGCTAAGAGCACTAGGCTATCCATTAAATGTATATTCTGGGGAGAGATTTGTATTTGTTCTACAGAGCAAGGATAGATATAACACATACGTGTACAGCTTGAGATATCTATAAGCACGCTGCTTAAAGGGAAAGATAATTGTTTTCGACCTAAACTTATTATTTTTATTGCATATTGTGTAAGACAGCCATCTGTATTGCACTTGCAATCGAATTAGCATAGCCGTTAATTAGTTAATTTAAAAAGCGGAACTGACGTCACTGTTCGAAAACACGGTAGTTATATCATCTAGTCGTGGCTGTCCCCGATTGCCTGCACTGGTGGATGCTTTCATATAAAGCCGAAAGTGAGGGTTCCGTCCCCAAGCGAAACAACAATAACAAACAACCGCTTGTACATATCAACCTGGTGCTGAAAACATGCTAAAAGTATGTGTTACTGAAAGAGCTATTTTGGTATGTATACAACAGATTAACATTGCGCTTGGATGGCCAAGCTTGTGTACACGCCGTGTTGTTACAGATGCCTTCCAATGCACACATAAGCACGCGGACACACTTGTGACCGGCCGTGTTTTTTAACAAAGACGTCAGTCCCGCCTGTTAAATTAGCTAATTAATGGCTATGATTACTTTAATGCAAGTGCAATACAGATGTTTGTCTTGGAAAATATGCAATAAAAATAGTAAGTTTAGGTCGAAAAACAGTTGTCTTTACCTTTAAGACCAACTATCCAGCTGACCGAGCCACCAACCAACCAACCAACCAACCAATGGATGTGAAAGGATGTCATTAAGGGAAAGATCCCCTAAATCATCAAACCAAAACACAACACAATAAAACCTGCAGTTTAAATGTAGGTCAGCTGTATGGGCGTCATAGTAGGTATTTCATAATAATTCTGTAAAAATGATGTATACTTACGGCGTTTGTGAGATTTTCTTGCAAGTCCAAGAGCTGTAATATGACATAAGGTTTATTTTGTAATATTTTAAATGTACTAATTTCTTTTTTATTTATTATAAAAGTGTGACACTTTTAAAAACATGTTTCTTAATAAAGGACATTGAGGTCTACAAAATACTGAGAAAAAAAAAGAAAAAAATTCCTGATTATTTAAAAAAAGAAAAAAATCTATTGATATAAAATGTCAATGCTAAGGAGTTCATTTCCCAAGTAAAGGTTTATATGTTTTGTAATGACTGGAAAAGAAGAACAAAATGTACGCCTTGTGATAAATAAAATCTACTTACACTTTGGACGGGCTATTTGACAATATTCTTTTTCTGTAATAAAACAAAACACTCAGTTATAACCAAGAACAATAATGCATCATTTTAAGTTGAGTATTTATGAAATAGGATCACTACTATAATAAAGATGGTTTTAAATGTCGTACAATTTCGAGACAAATCTTTCCATGAAATATACAACCTGTATGGTAATTGCATTTTATCCTTAGAACAGACGGGGCTTTTTAAAAAAATATGTTATTTGTTTTAATAGTTACAGTTTAATGCACAAATTGCCAGTGTAGTGATGCGTATCAATGAAGGTTGTTGAATTACGTGTTTTCAGTGACAGTGGTTGTTTGGAGGGATAAATAGAAGGTGT
Source organism: Mopalia vespertina (assembly GCA_030265115.1). NCBI lineage: Eukaryota > Metazoa > Mollusca > Polyplacophora > Chitonida > Mopaliidae > Mopalia > Mopalia vespertina. The sequence continues at coordinate 4,409 of JAQQZZ010073588.1, forward strand.
GGATATATGGACACAATACCAGTATTGTTTTACCTTTTTTCTTTTCCCTTTTCCTCAAAGTTCTTTGGCTCGGGAATTTAGCAAGGCATTTGTCTGAAATAAACAAGGTACAATAATAACTTTTATTATAAGTCATAAATATTATTATCAAAATGTAAAAGGTAGATAATTTTTGTTGCTTTTGCCCTTAGTTTTGTAGATCAGCTGAAAGTTCAAACATAATTAAAAATCTAAAAACGGACATTCCTGTGAAATTATTTAAATTAATAAACGTACATAGATGTCTGTTATGTAACCTATAACAACTCTTGGTTAAGATCTATTTAGAAACTTGTCTCTGGGGGTTTCTCTAGAACACGATACGATTCGTCTGTTTTAATTTATCGACATCCCTGTGCCAGTGTGATTAATTCTAAGAAATATAGTTCTTCTTTGAATGTATTCTAAAAGATCGTAAAAACAATATCCATAAACGGCTGAATTTCTTTTTTCACTGTTGTTGTTGTTGTAATTGATGAAGGAACATCAATATACTGTACTTGATTAAATGTTGAATTTGTTGACAAAACTAAAGATAGAGCTTATTTCATTTAAATGTCAATGACATGTTTAAGCGCATGAATACATTTACAATTTACGATATTAAAAAACATTTATTTACCATATCTGTCTGGGTATTCTGTCACATCCATTTCTGGAAGAAAAAACAAAGAAATTTGTGCTTTACTTTCTTTCTAACGTATTTAAACGTTTTACTCTTTCAATTTCTTTGTTTTTGGCGGGTTATGGCCTTAATTCACCTCTTAATTTGATTATTATTGTTAAGCACAAAGGTAATACACATATATGAGGTATTATGGGATCGCTCTATTTCTCAACTTGAGTATAATCTTGAACAATAAACACAAACGTCTGAGCTCTGCTGCGTTTTAATTTAACGAGCTTTCAAACTTCATGCCGGGCCCTTTATCAAGTTGATAGAAAAATATAATTAAACAAACTATTGATTAATATTGTTCGATATATCCGGATGTATATAAATGACGTTTTTTTGCGCCCTTCAAGGACGAGGTTTATTTGAGATTTAAATATGTCACAGTCCTAATCGCTGAATCAATTGTCGATACAGCTGCCTTTAATAAAAGCAAAACAGATCCGACGGTTACAAAATGATATAGTTTAGATGTAACTTACTTTTGTTGTGACGTCTCCGTTGGAAAAAGACCATACAAGCAGTGACCACAACAACATTACACAATACGCTGATGGAGTCTGAAACATAGCCCCTATAGTTTTTAATGTTTATTCGTTTGGAGTTTTAAGTCTTTGGAGTCGGTGTTTGTGTTGGGGGGAGGGGAGGGGGTGGCGTTGAGGGTGGTTTCCTTCACCAATTGGGTTGGCGCGACGTCAATTTGAGTGAAATAACTTTAAATACGGCGTAAAATCCGAATCAAGCAAACAAACGGCAAGACTAAAGCCCATAGAACTCATAAAATAGTGTAACAAGGAACAGAGGGTCATTTTTAGTGTAACACACCACAAGAAATCGGTATCATGTCACCTCTCCGAGAGCACCGCCACAATTTTATTATAAAATATTTCATTATAAATACCAGTGGAAATAAAAAAAGTTAGGTCTTATCGGTTTATAGTTCTGCTGTTTTATATAAACAAATAATAAACTGATATCAGAAGCACATACTGAAATTCAATCTGTTGATATATAATGTCAATTAATTAATACGATTAAATAAAAGTATAGGATTATCCAGGCAGAATTACCTCTCAGTTTGGAGCTTGTGAATTCACAGAGCGGCCTCCACCAGTCAGGGTCTGGTGGGGCGACCCCAAAGGCTGCTTTCACGGCCAAAATTGCCCGTTCTGTTAACGATGTTTCTATATGGCATCTAGAAGACAAAATATAGAAGATAGAAGCATGATAAAAGACAGATATAGCAGGTATTTAATGTAGACTATTATAGACTTTATGAGTATCACTCATTCATCACATGTATGTCCATACAGATAACTGTTAGGCCTATACATGAGTGGAAGTCGAACCAATCACTGAAGGCTATTCCGCATAATGGTATAGACTTGAGCCAATCCCCGCAGGATATTCCTTTATCTGCTTTGAGCTCGATCAACGAAGTCAAAGATGTCGTCTGCTTCTGTTCGACATACGCTATGGGTCTGTAGGCCTATATACTCAGTGTTGTTATACCGTTTATGTTTTGATGAATGTCATAAAATAAGACAGTTTAAGTCTTTTTTACGTCCGTCTAAACTGAGTTAAACAGATCCAAGGCGTCATACACCTCGGCCTACGGCTGCTGGGTCTGTATACCTCAAAATAGACCCTACGAGAATGACATAACTGTAATTTTTCTCTCTTCATTTAATCAAAATATATATTAAATAATAAGTTCAAATCCGTTCCATGTTATAAACTTAAACTCATCCACATTCAGTATGTTTCACAGTTTTGTCTGTGTATATATTTATTGATCAAACTACAAATCGATCAGCATACCCATCGTAAACTTCCCACTGAGGCCTAACAGGTTTATTTTTGGCCACATTTGACATGCAGTAACAGTGCGGCCTAAGATTTTTAACGTATAAATAATCCACCTATCTCGTTATGTAATACAATATCACGTATCATTAACAGAATATACCAACGAGTAAAACTATAATTGTGTGTTGACTGGGGTTTAACGACGTTATTTCAATCATAAAACTACACCGGTCATTTGGGTTAGTATTTGCGTGCCGTCACTAGGAGCCAAGGAGTCGCCCAGTCCCACTCCTACTTCAAACTGTTCTTTTTCGCTTATTGAGGCATTGCTACTGTTTACAAATATATCACACGTTAAGATTGATGGTTCATTCAACTTACCGTTGATACAATATCTCGAAGCAGATTTCTGTTAACCAAAAGATACAGGATAGCGTGAAGAGAAAACAGACGAAGCTGAAAATCTTCATGATTGTTGTCAATCATAAAAGACGTTGACGTGTTCGTGATGTAAAACGTATTCTCAATAGTGACGTCATTTACGTTAGTTACGTTCACTGACGAAATATGCCCAGTTTGTGACGCGACGTTAAACCAAATTACCTCCCTTTAAAGTCTTTAGTAACCGCTTGGTTATTGTATCGCAGCCTCGAAATAGCCTTTTCATACCTACATGCCTGAAAAAAGCCAAACCTTTGACACTGTCTTAGATATCCACCTCTTACAATTATAACTAAATCGTCAAAAGTTCTTTGTTCATTTTCTCTCCAGGTTTAGTGACGTGGCTGGCAGAAAGCTAAACTAGCTCAGTTTATACGAACACAGTGGGAGAAAAAAGAAGTGGAGACAACCAGACAACAAAATGTGTCCGTGTTAATATATTTCCAAGATTTTTCTTACACTTCACTCCCAGATAATTTAATTCTAGTCATTGATTTATAATATATTATATTGTCGCTTCGATCATATCACATTTTAACGTCATCGCAATTGTGACTTTGAACAAATTGACGTTCTGAAAATGCACCTTTGTAACAACTCACCATATACCCTTTACCGTGTGGAGCTATTTGCAACCCTTCAAGAAATGCGTCCCCATCAGTGTCTTTTTGCAGGAGCTCTTAATTTTACTGTATATCTGGAATGGGTTGTTCAAAAGATAAGCCAGGTTTAACTTTGTAACGTCACAAATAAACTCAATTGAAACGCAACGTCTTAAGTTGATAAGCTTTTGACCAACCGACGGAGGCAATATAATATTTCGGGTCACACATATCGGCCTTGTTACTTACCAGGTCATATTTTACAACATCAGTTGATGGGGGTACAAGTTGAGACAGTAGATTTAATTGTAATCTCTCCAGGTTTAGTGTCGTGGCAGCGAAAAACTTAATTAGCACAGTTTAAACATAAACAGTGGGAGAAGTGAAAAAAAATAAACAACTAAAGGTGGCAGTGTAAATTTATTTCCAGGATTTTTCTTACACTTCAACCCCCGATTAGAGCCATTGATTACAAGTTATCGTAATACACTAGTGATGCTATCTCCTAGTTACTATCGCATTTAAACGTCATCTCAATTGGTGCTTTGAACAAATTGACGTCTTAAAAATGCGCCTTTGTAACAACTTAGCCTTTACCGCCTGCAGCTATTTGCTACCCTTCAAGAAATAGGGTAGCTAAGCAGTGTATTTTTGCAGGAGCTCTTAATTTTACTGTGTATCTGAATTGGGTTGTTCAAAAGATAAGCCCGTTTTAAGTACTCTACAGCTATACAGGGGTGGAATTTTGCATTTTATTTTTTAACTTTCTGAAATATTCTTTTTCATAATCTTGATAATGCAAACAGTTTGACAAACAAATTCAGTATTTTAGAATTTTTTTTAGATTGTAAAATTCATGCCTCAAAGATTATGTGTATCGGCAGGTGGAAGGGATTAATGTGATTATCTCACCTGAAATGACTACCTGCTGGCTATAACCACAAGCCAATTATAGCAAAGGGCCAACAGATCAATTGCATGACTGCTGTGGTTGTATTTAAACTGAACAGTAGACATGGAGAACAAACGTTGTGTATTCTTTCATGCTCGAAAACTAGTTGTTTAGTTTTTCTCCATACAAACTACTCATGACCTCAATAGGACTCCTACTGATTGCCATTAAGAAAGGTGTGACCTGAATTAATGAAAATTTCAGAGTTAAAACTGCCATTAAAAGACATTTTTTTTAAAATTATGTCTTTTCCTTCAATTAAAATTTGAAGATATTGAGCAAATATTTTTTTTAGGGCAGATTATCATTTTTTAAATATATTTATTATCAATTGTGCAAAAACGAACTTGAATTTAGAAAAACTTTATGACAGTGTTTTACCTTAAATATTTGACTACAAAGACATTGGATTTTGAGGGGAAAAAAATCTCTAACCATCCAAGAAAAATAAGAGTGACAAACATAGGTCCATTTTTTTAAAATTATTTGACGTTTTTGTTCATGTCATTCTAAAATAAAATAAATCAGAATATAACATTAAACTAGTATTTATAACCTTGAAGTGCTCTTCTTTCTATATAATCATCGCAAACCGCAAAAGTCACGAAAAGATAATCGACAATTTGTGACTCCAGAATAGCTGAATAGCTGGGCCCAGTTGTTCAAAAGTGTATTAATTTTAAACCATTGTTGTTCAACGTCACGTCACAGTTGAGTTTCTTTGAGACGTTATGAATTTAAGCCTGGCTTATATTTTGAACAACCCAACCCTGTGAGTCCTTAATTTTGTAACGTCACAAAGAAACTCAGTATGGAGGTTTTGAGTTATGACATTACGACGACAGAGTGTCGTCCCATTGCGAACCGACGTTGCTACTTTATGGCACGGTAGGGCAGCCTGCCTATACTTAAGAAATAATGTTCAAGCGACTGCCGTCTATTGCGAATTTTAGGACAGTTGAGGTGGACGAGTTTATTTTAGTTTTTAGGAAAATATAGCTTTAAAATTGAAACTTTAACCAAATATAATATTTTAAGCAATGGGAAAAAGAAATTCATATGGTTTTATTAACGTTTACCTATTCCCCATACCATCCATGTTAAAAATCGTGGATTGGCCCTACCTTGACGTAAACCGTTAACGTTATTTCACAAAGGTACATCACTCTGTTGTCGTAACAACATAACCGGAAAACCCCGTATTGGAGCGTAACGTCTCAATTTAAAACGCGTTCCAAATCGATAGAGGCAATATAATATTTCGGGCGACACATATCGGCCTTGTTACTTACCAGGTCATCTTTACATCACCAGTTCATGGAGGTACTATAATAGTAGAGGCTGTAGATTTTTTAAATCACGAGGGACACATTTTTCTCATCAAATTGTCTATTGGTTTCAGGTCGATGGTTAGTACACATTGAGCCAGGAGAAGGTGGGATTTTACTGAGGATACTGAAAACCAACCCTCAAAACCCATTGAGAAATGTTCGTTTAATTCTCCCAGGTTTTGAGGACAGGTATGAGAAGTTTCCATTCAATCCAGTATTCCAAGAACCCCTACGAAGATATTCTGTTCTCAGATTCATGGACTTCATGCACACGAACAATCATGGGGTAAGACGGCAGCTGATATTGTAATGTTGGTAAACAAAAAAAAAAAACAAAACAGAAAAGAAATGCTAACAAGACAATTTTAAAACGTTACTATGGAAACTTAAATCCAGGTACTTGTTTTATAGACAAAGAAGGTGTTCACATTAACTTAACAGGTTGTCTATTGACAAGTAACTTTTTATGTTATAAATATTTTATGAATGGTGTAGTTTAACAAGCTTGTCTTGGTCTGTATATTCTTGAAAAATAAGAGGTGGACTCGTCAATAACGTGAATACTGTTCATACATGTAATATAATCAAACCATGAACCGATGACTAAACCTGTTATGTTATGATTGGATAACGCGTATGCAGTAAGTTGTTTTACTCATGTGACGTCTTGCCAGCCTAGTATAGATCCAGATATCGTTCTAGACCGAATATACTACACATTATACCGGTTTAGGCCTTTTCTGGCATAAATAATCCTTAGAAATGTAAGCTTATATGGCCCTAAAGGTTCGATTTAGAGTTACTCACATAAATCTATCAGTGCTTATCGCCTGTCTTTAATTTAATGTTAACTTTTTGCCGTTTTGGTATCGAAATTTAAACAAGAAACTTTGTTATTTTTGGAAATGTATTTGTCCTCCTTCAAAGGGAATGGCTTGTCAGGCATATCTAGCCCAATGGGCTAAAGATGCCACCCTCGACACCACTGGCACCACATAGACAACAGGGCAATCACAAGACAAAAAAACTCAAATATCATAAACATGTTGGTTTTCTGTTGCCCTTCATCTCCGAGAGCACCAGGAGAACAAGCAGAATAATCCCAACCTACTGTTCATTCAATTCTGTAATGAAATCATTACGACTAGAATTTCATACGATTGTATGAGGTATGCATTTGTTTTATTATGTTTTTATTGTAGAGAAATAAATGTTATTAACATTCAAGCTTACTGTTTTTGCAATCTGTAAGAAAAGTTTCTTCATTTAAAAAAAAGCATAAATGATGTTACCTGTTCTTTAGCCTGAACCTACCACATGGGCGACTCGTAGACAGCCTGACTACCACACCCAGACCGGGGAGACGGGGGGAGCATTAGAGTACATGCTGCAGCTCTGTAACACGATGGGTATCAGTCCCTGGTTCAACATCCCTCATGCTTCTGACGACGAGTATGTCAGGAAATTTGCCCAGGAGGTCAAGAAATCCCTAAGATCTGACTTACACGTAAATTTATGATTTTATTCCATCGTTTTTGTCGTATCACTGATACTCACATTTCTTGTAGAAAGTCCGGCATGTTACAAATGGCGAAATAGTTTATACAACGTATAAATAACCTTAAAGAATACGAACAAATGAAAACATAAAGTTATATAAAGTAAAAATTATTTTGTCAACTGAAAATAAGTCTTTAAACTTTTCTCCGACCTATATGTCTAACTTGAATTCGAATTATTTCTCTTTCTTGAAAAAATAAATATAGTTTGTAATAATGGTTAGAACCTCAACACTACGGTTTCCAGTTAATGATCAAACACTATGGCTGCTTTAAAATTTAGTGTCAAAAGTAGTCATGCGTGTTTCTAGGTTTACGTTGAATATTCGAATGAAGTATGGAACGGTATATTCAGACAGACCCGTTATTCCAAAGAGGAGGGAGTCAAACTAAAGCTAGACACCGCCGAATGGAAGGCTGGTTATCTCTATTACAACAAACGGGCCAGCGAAGTCATGGACATCTGGCACCAGGTAAGTGCTATATTTTCATCATTTGTTAAAGACTTTCCACAAGCTGATTATAATCTTGACCGAGGTATTTTGTGATATAAAAATTCCTAAAATCTAACAACTAACAACTAAAAAAGAAACGATTCGAGGCTCAGCCATATACCCCTCCCTAGATTACCCTGTCTACAGAATATAAGACTATTAGTGAAAACTTCTCATAAATGTAAATGTGAATGCGGCGTTTCGATGTACATGTAGCTACCAACAGCGTTGCCAAAGGTAATGAAAGGTACTGTACAGGTTTTTTGTTTTTGTTGTAGGCGTTTCCCAACTTTTGCATGTCAGTAAAACAAATGGTCCAATCAATTCAATATTTGTGTCTAGAGACGTCAGAGTTTGTTTCCTTCATCTATATTAGAATAGAATAAATACTTCAGCTTTAGATACCTGCCGCTGTGCACCAAAAGCAAATAAAGCTGGTCAAAACTATCAAACAAATGATAGACCGACGCTTTATATAGGTCTTGTCGTTATTATCTCCACAGTCTACACTGAGACCAGTTGAGTTATTATTATGGGTGATTTATTTATAGGAATGTATCTGGGGTGATTAAACGGCGTTAAATAGCAAATGTTTACCTTAAATCTAGTCCAACTTTGCGGCTAACTAACAAAGGTATTGTTTTTTGAGAAAACGTGTCTTTGACAAAAGCTTGAATGATGTGCAACAACATCTTTACTAACTTAGCAACGATTTGTGACGAATGGTCCAGGGTAAATAAAATTAAAGCGTGCCATTAATTCAAGGTTTTATATGTACGCTATATACTGAAGTATGCACCTACGTAGAGAACAGATCAAGTTACAATGTGTGCTGAACAATGTCAATTTGTTTACCCCACATAGATTGCTTGAGGTTTTAATAATTGACTATTTATTAGGACGGTATCAAGAACCATACTTATGGAAGAACGTCGGGACCAGTACACAGGAACTGATGTTTGGTGAAAGAAATGTAAGACTTATGATGAGATAAAAGTTCACTGCACCGATTGACAAATTCATGAACGTAACAGTATAATGGAACGGGACATCGCTAGGGTGGTGCCGTCGATCGTAGACGATTTTATGTCGCGAAACGTTTCGTCGGTTTTCCTTAACGGGATACCCAAGAGAAAATAGAAACTAAACAAAAAATAAACGCACACAAAAAACAACCACAGCAAGCAGACCCTTAAAGAATATCATTTTAGCAAACAACATTCTCATTGCTTTCACAATTAAACAATTCTGTAAAAATAAATCTCGCATGTTCGACGCCGCCTTTCGATCGGCACTCATATCATCTCAAAGGTGGTCACCACTATCCCATAGCGTTTTTCAAATCAACTCATCCACATGGTCCGTGCAGTTTACAACTGTTTTGGTTCAGAACACAATGTACTCCTAGACTTATTTTTCGTATTCTAAATCCTTATGAAATTCAATAAGATTATTGAATCTAGTGGGAAGTGTGCATACTCCGGTAAATCGACTTCCGGCGAACAAAATGGACGATTTTTGTGCATATTCATACATCTATCTCAGCCGAGCGTATTGATGATACCACCGTTACACACGGTTCAGCCGATTACTCGACCCGGGCTGTAAAAGGGCAGTTTCCGCTGACTGTGAACAATGCTGTGTGTTTTTTACGAGGTCTTACTCCAAATTCCACTGACTAGCACGATATACAAAGTCGTAAAATACTCTTGCATACCACGTTAAACACAAAGGAAGTGAATCAATCATTCAAAATTCTAACCAATCGCACTAGCCATAATTTGTTTTTTTTGCAGACATATGCCAGCAACGCGGACAAATACATCCCAGTATGGGCGTGGCAAACTGGTTACTTTGCCTACAGTCGACAAGTTCTGGATCATTTGGGAGCCAATGTAAAGAAGTTTAAGGCTGTTGCAGTGACCGGGTATATGAGTTGTGGTGGTTTGGCTGACCATTATGTGAGTGATAACCGCTACTTGTTCACACTTCTTTTTATACTGCAAATCATATTACCTATAACAGACATATGGATTGGGGGTTAACATTGGCATCCAAATGCACGGACCTTGCTTTTATTTGGCTACACGTCAACTGACTTGTTTTCTAACGAACTTCAAGTCGATCCTGCCTTGGAGGCTCTTCCAAGATGCTTTCAACAGGTTCCTTCTTGCAAGTATTGGTTTTGTGAAAAATGGCCATCAAAATTATTTCTGTCAAGATTGCGTGTCAATCGAGTGTTGTGTAGTGGCGTAATTGTCCTGGTATACACAACCCGCAGGTACGCTCACGTAGCGCTTCTTGGATATAAAGATTGGCTAGAAATGAGTAACTCGATACATTTATTTTCAGGCTAATTTTACTTCAATGTCGATGGCTGAGATTCAAGGTCATTGTCAAGACGATATTAACCACAGTATGGCTGACACTTGGACGAAATATCTTGGTTTGGCCAAGGTATGTAGGGGTGTCAATCTTTACAATATCTGACAAAATTGAGTGATTATCTTTACTACATCTGTCGTGAATGTATAGGTATGTTATTCTTGCTGACATACCTACACATCAGTGTTTATCTATTCACATCTGACGTTTACATACATACTTACGATTGTTCATTTTTACGTACGGTACCCGCGTACTTTCGTATGGTAATCTTCAAAATATCTGACGTACAAACGCATTACCTAAAATATCAGGCGTAACTACGTATGCATTACAGAAGTATACTCAAAATTCGGACGGACGTTCGTTTGAGTATTTTTCTTTACATTATAATGTATACCATAAGGTATAAGGTATACATGGTGTAAAAAGGTGTGAACATATAAGGCACATGGTATGTTTGAATGTCTATCCACAAAATATGATTGTTTCTTCTCATACTATCTGACGTATTTATGTAGGAGTTTATTTATTTATGTATGTACGTAAGCACGAGTTATATCCAATTAACGTACGTGTAGGTATTAATTTATCTTAACAATTTGATATTAGTAGCGGAGGTTTGGGAGGGAGCTTCCAGTGGCCCTGTTCTACTTAGCAAATTGTTAAACATCTTAAGTTATGTGAATACAATTTCATCTAGGTCTGTGATTCCTTAATTTCCGTTTGTATCAGGAGAAGGGTCTGAAGGTGTTAACGTACGAGGCAGGACCTTCCATTTCGGAAAATAGTGCCATTGCAGATGGAAGCAGTTCCACCCAAGTTGCTGACAAAGCCATCGCCTTCAACAAGGATAGCCATATTGAAACTGCCGTAAAGCAGCTTTTAGAAAAGTGGCAGACGGTAGTCGCAAACGCGGCAGGAAATAGTTTCCCCGGCGGACTGTTTAACTACTTTTCTAGTTGTGGAATTCCATCTAAATATGGGAGCTGGGGCATGATGGATCATACGGGACAGGATTTTGGGACTGTGCCAAAATATCGGGGAGTACAACAGTTTATAAATGGGCACTACGGACAAAATGTTCTTGGTCCTCGTTGCAGTTTTGTAAAGGCAGGACCCAGTTGGTATGGATGTGTACAAGAACACGGAACATTCCGTTGTGGACGATCTGATAATGGTGGACACGGCTGGTCTGTAAGTACAAACGTTTATCCATTTCCATCACAGGATATGCCAGATAAACTTTCAATTACAGTCAATTTGAGTTATTCCTATGAATATATAAGGAAAAAACAAACTAAAACAATTTTCACTGGCTAGATCACTATGGTTATCCCCAGCCACAATGATGTTGAAATGGGTTTGTTTATCCGACCCGAAATGGCTTGTGGAGCAGAAGGCCATATATGTAACGGTAACCTAGGACAAGCGGTGGAAAAATGAACAACTACTCTTGTGTATTCGTGACTTTTGCCTTTATGGTTCGCATATTAAATTTTCATAAGAAATTATTGGATAGTGAGCAGAACTGGACATATGTAATGTATTTTAGATGTGGAAAAGTGAGAATTTCTTGGATTACAGTAAATCGGTGTGGTTTCACACAGGGTTACTACTCGCTGCTCCACTTTTCAATAATGAAATTGCGCTGATATAAATGATTAATATAATAATGGTAAAACACAACTCAAACATTGGAGGTGAATTTGATATATTTGGGGAAAAAGGAAAATCTAGGTTAGCCCACAGCACAGTTATCATGACAAATTTATGTCGACAATATAACCCACCCTAGTCATATATATAAAATATATTATTTTCCCTGTGCACAAGTGAGTATTTAAAGTTAAATGGGTAATTTAGCAATTATAGGTGCGAGTAGCATAATGAAAATACGTGTGACCTTAATAACCCACATCCGTTGTGTTTGTCTGCCATGCATATAACATGGAAATATATTAGCTGACGATTGAAATCAGTGTTTACCTTTGCTGTCGCTTACTGTAAATTGCATTTCAAATTGTCATGAATACAAGAAACATTACATGCGGTAAATTAGAGCTATATATTGGTAAGTCTATTTGGACGATAGCATGGCTATGACCTTGTTTGAGGTTTTACGCCGCAGTTAAAGGTCATTTCACTCATAGGACTGCGTGCCAACTCAATGGATGTAAGAACCTGACCATGACGTCACAGTTAAAAAACAGTTGCCGACCCTAGGAGCTGGTAACCACAAACAAAACAGAGAATCACAAACAAATCGGGTTTGAGCTGTTTGTTTGCTATTAAAGCATCATTATGGTGGCATGGATGGAATAAAAAGTAAAAAATTATACAGTGAATTATTTTGACAGAATTGACTGTTTCTCATTTCCACAAAAAAACTATCCGATTTATTGTAGAACTTGTATAACAAACATCTAATATTGAAGGTATCAAATTAACCACAGTACTTTATGGGCGCGAACGATTAAATATATTGTAATTTTAAAGCAGACTGCAGCCTTGAAACTACTGTAATTTGACACAATCTGTCAATCTGTTTTAGCATTTTCCGGATTTGCATATTGCTGCCAGTTCCTATCTGATACTTGATGGTTTTGATCCCAGGAACAGCACGGCTCTAGTTCGAGAAGTTGACACCATTGGTGCCAATACTTACCACACTATTGACACTAGAACTCATAATACGTGGCAAACGTGAGTAATACACTATACTATTGTAAACCATGTAAACGTTTTATTCACCCACATCGTGTAGTTCTATGTGCTACATTCCTGGATGTTTCCTGTGTAAATATTGCATAAACATAGCACAGCTGGTAGAATGCTTACCAGAACTGTTTACTCTAAATTAGATTGGGTAGTGCGAGGAAAACACTGGCCCTGGAGTGCTTGGTTTTGCCAGATTATCAAATTTTATCAGATTTTATCATATTTTGAAAAATGTTACTATACACTTAAGAGCTTAACAGTCAGGTGACTGTATTGTACATCATGAATCGAGATATATGGCGGATGATCCGCGTGTTAATACATGCATACATGTTTGCATGATTGTGCGTTCAGTACCACGCATGGTATAATGACTCAGGACACTATTCCAGCTTTTTGAAAGTCTTATCATATGAGTTTGGTAGGCAACGATTGTCATCCTTCATGAAAAGTAAATAAGTCCGATCGTCATCAAAAATATAAGACCAGCCTATTGTGAATCAGGAAAACCCAAAATATATTCCGAATCTCTCAGTGGCTGATGATAGATTGCAGCAATCTCTCTCGTTATTCTGTTCAATTGAACCCCTAAAAGTATTGTTTAACTTTCTGACTTCATGTAATGCTTTTTAGTTTAAGGATCACATTCTTGCTCAATGTAGACAAGATCCATTTGCTTAGAATGCCTTTCAGTGATCTGCGTCTTTTATTACACCATAACGGAATTCCAGCAAAGCGGGAAATAGGATGACCTTATGAATTACCTCAAAACGTTCCGTCCTATGCTTTAAGTGACAGCAGCCTATTTAGCTTTCAAAGTGTAAGGTGTAATTATTGATAACTATAGTTAAGCACAGCTGTTATGTTGCTTATTTCGTGTCCTATGCCTCTACGCTTACGTTTTTTTAATCCCCGAAGTCTATTACGATTCCAGCATTGTAATCGGCTTACAATCTTTTAGTATTATATATATTTGTTATGTTTCAGTCCAAGTGCATATGACTTCTACTCACATCTCTCTCTACGTCATGTGCTACGCAGAGCTCCAATCGGAGTTCACAATGGATTAGCAGCGCCATCTGTATGTAACTGAAAAGACCAATGAAATACACAATAATGTTTTATATGTTTATTGAGTGATAAAATCACAATACCACACGGGCGAAAACATGCATTTTTTTTTTACAGTCTGATTTGATGGGGTGAGATGTTTTGCTTTTATTCAAACTTCCGTCTATTATTTCACGGATCTGAAACCCCATGAAACATTAGACAGTGTAATATTAATATTATCAAACAATGCACTGCCGAAAGTCTCATTATTGACCAGTTGGAAAAAAACGAAAAAATGTAGAACATGGACGGTTCTACCGTTACAGTAATCGTGAATGGTGTACTTTACATTCTAGAGTGTAAATCCTGTTTTGTCTGAAAAGAACAGGATATAATTATGCTAAAGCCATTGCTAACTAAATCCTGGTTGACCCACAATTGTCTCAATCCGAAGGGTATTTACATACTTCATTATGATACATTGGATTATCGGTTTCTGCTCGGAAGAAAAACAATGTACCAGTTTTTCTAAACTGAACGGAATAATTTTGGTTTTACATTAACCAAATGTTGTATCTGATGATGAAACTATGTTAGCGTTTTATCCAGCAAAGCCGCGGTCAGAAAACTGTTTCATGAAAAGATTAACCAAACGTTGTATCCGTTGTGAAAACTATGTTAGGATCTTCTTCTACCTTTGTATCGTAATCAGATGCCGGTTTAACACAAATCGATTTTTCATCGTAACCGTATCTATTCACTTCAATCATTGGCTTAGAATTATCTGAAGATTCCTTTAAATCAAGACGAACAGCATTTTGAGAGGCCATTGCTGGGTCTTCGGGAAAGTAGTTGTATGGTAGCAGAAAAAACCGTAGGTCACCGCCAGGAGTAGGGGTCACAGGAAGGTCCTCCGTGTGAGGTATGTGGTGAACCCCTAAAGTTACCCAGGCAACTAAGTCCTGCAATTAAGAAATAAAGGGACATAAACAAACAACGAAGTTAACAATATGTCAGAAAGTGAATGTGTTGAACCCCTAAAGTGTGGACATGAATAGCTGTTTGAGGACGAATACACCAGTGTTAGTTAGATTTCAAACTAGTGCATTTAACGAGGTAACTGAGGCATATGAATTCAATTGTATATCTATTAGATAGAATGTCATTGATTGGTGTTTTAGGCCATGCTTCAGAGTATTTCACTTATATGACGGCGGTGTATTCCAACAATAATTGATACTGGCACAACCATAACATGAACGGTGTTTTGATACTGTTGGAAAGTTAATCTTCCTCCAGTGCTAAGTAAAGACAGTATGAAGATTACTACTAAGACAGCTACTCTTCAAACAAACTGCCCTTAGCCAGAGGGCGATATAATCCCACCAATGTTTGCCTGCACGTAATGAATTGAGATTTTATGTTTGGTGATAGCCTTTTAGCTATTAATTAAATACAAGTGGGACTTTATCCACACGAACCATTCCATCAAAAAATGTTGTATTCACAAAGTGCCCCTCTGAATACCTATACTAAATGATGTTTACGAGTAGAGCGGAACTTGGATCAGAAATCCTGGAGACACCTTTGACACTTAACCGTCAAGTGATTTCATTGGAGGATAATATTTCTTTTTCCTCATATATATATATTTTTTAAAGTGTCACCTGAACGACAGTGGTGTGAGGGCGACAATAGTTTTACAGAGAAACGCTTTTCCTATACAACGATTGGAACAGCTTAAGGCTTATTTGAAGTCGTTAATGTTTGAAATTAAAGATGATTGTTCTCTTAGGCCATAGACGACTCATCAATTATCCTTTCACATACCTGGTCAACAAGATTATCATCATCACGTATAAAGTTTTCAAAGTTTATTATAGGTCCAAAAGCATCCCAGTTGGCGTAAAATGAACTACTCCTTAACTCCGTCTCATTGTATTTAGTCACCGCTGTCTGGTATCGAGCCCAAGAAACCGACGGCTCGTGACCTTTATTTGGGGGTAAGGTCTGAAATGACATGCCTCTAGATAACAGTCTATACCCACTCAGCTCCCCATACTTCGTTTTCCTGTTATTATTGTGAAATATTAAGTATTTAGGTGTGTTAAAATTGAAATGATAAGTTGCCTGAGTTTCAGAACTTCTTAAGGTTTCATTAAACGTGATCTGGGTATAAGTCTGTGCTTCGGCAAAGCTTGAGTATTGACTATTGTCTACCTGCTCAACTCCCAAGTCCAAGGTCTCAAACCTGTTGGGTGTTCCGTTAATGTCAACATCCACCCTGAAATGAAACATATGATGATGGAGGTTTCCAACAATGTTCTCGTGCAGCTGGAACCCGTATTTACGTTCATCTGACGAAACGACACTTGGTAAAATATACCCAGTTAAAATTGCCTTCACTTCAAATGCGCCGTTTTGGTGGAAAATAAAGTCAAATATATAGTCATAGTTTTCAACAGTTAAAATTGTCCTGAGAATTAACACATCATCCATCATTCCTTCATAGAAAGTCCCGGCGTGAGGTCCATAAGAATGGTGTCTGCGAAGAGGGACTCCTGTGGCCTGTTCGAACATACACAGAGCATTT